>JBBPCS010000729.1:7636134-7663318 GCA_037974645.1 Hollardia meadi
GCAAGGGTGTTTGGGCAGATGGTTTGTGTCAATTGGCATCCACATGAATGCCAGGATCCAGGGTTTCCCAGCAGAATCTTAGTGAGATGGTCAATGTTATTCATTTCAACTGTCAGTGGTTTTAATGTTGCGGCTGATCGGTGTATACGGTTATATATATCTAAAACCAGCGCATTAGTGGCCTCCGCCAAGGGACTACAGATGAAAATTAGATTTTAGCAATATCTGGTACAATATACTGTATGTATTGTGCATTGTCCCTAAATAAAGAAAAAAAACACTTAACACTACCTGCCCAGCACCAAACAGCAGAATATAGCTAATAATAAGCTATACAAACAGCAGCTAAAGAGCCAGATATCCTTACATCTAACTTTCATCAAAGTGAAGAAACATGGCAAGAAACATCCACTGAATGCTAGTGTAGTTTTGTGTCTCTTAGACAGTTAAGTAAGTAAGTAAGTAAGTGTTTATTCACCATAACAACTTTTAATACACGCCATTGTTGCGTTTTCAGCTTGTTCTGCTGCCCCCAAGTGGCCACAAAATCAATTAATGCAGCTTTAAACATTTGCCATCGTGAGCTGCTGGTCTGACCAGACCAAATAAGGCTGCGGCAGCAAAATGCCTCAGTGTGTTGAGTTAAGAAATTACTTTTGAATTCAATTTTCATTTGTATAAAAAGAAGAATATAACTGAATTTGTACAACTAGCCAAGGGAACACGTGCTGCTATATTCTGTGTCCACATTGTTTACAAGAGTGTGTAGGAGGAGACAAACATCCTGACGTCTATTTTTCTATGCAGAAGCCATGTGGGGCCTTAGCTTGTTTAAATGTCTTTCAAGTTATGTTTTCTATTATTTAATTTCTTTACTGAGGTCTAATCCATATCAACTGTTCTTTCTTTCTTTCTTTCTTTCTTTCTTTCTTTCTTTCTTTCTTTCTTTCTTTCTTTCTTTCTTTCTTTCTTTCTTTCTGTCCTCCGAGTAGGAATGTCACATGTGGCAAATGCTCCTCCCTTCTGCTCAGAGATGGGTGAGGGGAAAAGGGGGTGAAGGGCCATGAGGGAGAGATGTGACTGAGGAATATGTAGGAAAGGAGGAGGAGGAGGAGGCGAAGGAGGAGGAGGCAGGGAGGCGTGCTGCTCTGCTGCTGGACAAAATCCACTCCAGACAGATGCATTTCCTCCACTCCAGCACGACCAGGAGGCTGCTTTAAAACCTCCAGCCCAAGACTTTTTTTTTTGCTGTCTCCACGCTGACTCGCCATCAGAGAGGAGGAAGCTCTCCAGACGTTCACAAACTCATCCTTTTGTTCTCTCCAGAACCCTTTCATGTCTTCTGAGTCTTTTTGAGGACCTCAGAGCCTGGTGACTCCAGACAGCTGAATCTGTGCATCTGCAGGTCAGACATTGGTTATTAGTTATTTTTACAGCTAGTTTGAGATTCAGTGCTCTTCCCGTAGAACATCTGGTCTGCTTCATCCTTGTCGGTGTTCTGTTTCAATCGGAGAAATGAGGGCTGAGGTGCTGGTCGTCTGGGTGGGTTTGACCCTGTGCAGTGCCCTGGTCTGCGCCCGAGAAGATGTGGAGGAGGACAAACTCTCCAGAGGCCAGGTTCAGGTGAGGCAAACCCAAGGACTGGTCGAGCACAGGAGACTGGTGGAGGAGGGGGTTGTTGAAATGTCAGATGAGCCTGCTGAAGTGGTGGAAGAGGAGAAGACAAAACCAAAGAAGAAGAAAACACCTGAGGAAATTGAAGCAGGTAAGTAGGAGCTTCTACAAACAAAGGCACAAGTTCTACTGCTCAGATGATGTCTTTCTTTGAATTTAAGCGTCTGAGGGCATAAATGTGACCTTTTCTGGTCCTCTCTGCTCTGAGCCTTCAACCATTGCTTGCAGCCAAGACACTGAGGATATGCAGACAGGAAAGGCTACAATCAATCTCTTAGGCAGGAAATCATTTGGTTTCAACTCTGTTATCTTGTTCTCTGTTTCCAGCATTCTCTCTGAAGCCGTCCAGAGAGAGAGATTACCTTCATGTGCTCACAAAAACTTGTGTTAGGGCCTTGTGTGTTCACCAAATGAAGTGCATCAAAACCAGCATACCAGAAGAATCTGGGAATTTTATTTTGATGAAAATATCTCAGTGATTCAGAGATGACGGCGCAGAAACTTGCTCTGATTCAGCTGGTGGTCTGACATTTTCTTGGCAGCCCGACCGCACCGCTGCTTACATGACCTGCTTTCTCTGCCAGGAATACAGGTCGTGTTCACAACTGTAAAAGTTTAAGTAGCTTGTTTTGTCAAGCACAACGATCAGAGAATGAGCTTTTGCTGTGAGAGTGGTGTCTGTGCCTCAGTTATGTCTACTACAAAGACACATCTCTGAAAAATACAGTCTGAGCAATAGCAGAGATATTTCCACTACGATTTCCAATAAGTGAGGAGACAGAGGGCCCACTTTCAGTAGCACTGATTCAATGGCAATGATGTTCTGAATGTTAACTTTCCACTGCATGAAGCAAAACCACAAGGCCAGCAGCCAAAGTTTTTCATGAATGGCTGATTTAGGTTACATAAAAGGCCATACTTAACAAAACCTGAGACCCAAAACAGTTTTTCAATTCTTTCAAGCATTGTTTATTCATGGAAGGCTTATCGGCCCCATTTCACTTACTATTTATGGAGTCTATCAATTGATGAATGCTATTATTACTGTTTACTTCAATCACATTTGCTCTTTACATAACCGAAAACTTTGTTGCTGAGCCCCAAACCCAAAATCTCAACCTAAAGTTCCTAATAAATGCACAGACTAAACACAGCAGACTATACTGTATGCCCAGACCCCCAAAAACCAACTAGTACTACTCCTAAAATCCAACCAGCAGTCCCAAAGATGTCTGTTTCAGTTACTTTGTAGACACAGATTTATTTAGGAATTTTAATTTACATAGAATTTTACAATTTTATATTCTGGAAAAACTGCACAGCCCACACTGGACCAACATACTTTTTTGCATTTCGATGTACTTGCATGTAATTATTACATGCATTCATTTATTTAGTTCTTTATTTTAATCTGTCGGTCAGTCAGTCCACAACTTTGTTCCAGACTGAAATATCTAAACCAATGACATTCCCATCAGCTTCAGCTGTATTTTTTCATGCTAGTTAGCAAATGTTAGCATGCTAACTCTCTAAACTAAGATGGCGGACATGGCAGCCTAAACATTATACCTGCTTAGCATCTGCATGTTAGCATTTTCATTGTGAGCATGTTAGAATGTGGCCAAATGCAGCCTCACAGAGCTGCTAGCATGGTTGTATTCTTTAGTGGACACTAACCTGTTTAGCATAGCCTTAAGCAAGAGTAGGCTTTTATTTAATTAATCAAGCACAAGTAACATGAAAAAAACAAGATAAGGAAAAATTAGACAAAATTAGGTATAAAATTGATTAGCCTCGAGTGTGCGACCATACATTTCACTGCACGTGACAAATAAAACTTTTTAATCCTGAATATACAACACAACAACTGAATAATTAAAGTCTTAATCTTCTTAATAAGATCTTGACACGGTGTCTGCTATAAAACAGGGTGGTTTCCTGACAAATTAGTATTAATTTAAATAACTAACTACCAATAGACTTGCAGTAAGCCTGGGACTTTTGAGGCCCGTGGGAGTCTGGTGCCCACGTGTGCTGCCTTGGTTGTAATGCACCTATGATTGTACCTTACCATCACGCTGTCATTTTGCAAAGAAACCATGTATCATAAAACCATAATTGTGTCTTTGAGTAAACAAAACAAGAATATCTTTGTGGTCTGCTCCTAACACCGGATCTGAAGCAAGAAATTCAACCTTCCATCACTCTAATCTTATGTTGTTTAACTGTGTGCAGTCACAGAGGAGGTGACTGGCAGCAGTGAAAAGTGGCTCCCCGGTGTATAAGGGTGAGTAATGGATTGGCTGTGAGGAAGTGTTGTGTTTAGGACCAGTGGAACATTAGGAACATGTCTAGCAAATGAAAACAAGCCGCCTTCTGTGTCTGCGTTGGAGTCTAATGATGGTTGCATAATGATGGTGGATTAAAAACCCTGAACCCTGAAGCCTTTTGAAGATCTCCTCTCTGTAATATTCCATGTAATTCATCATGAAACCATCTTTTTTATACTTGGCTTTAAGCAGTTTCTCATCAGAGGCTTAGGGGTTAGTGTAGGGGGAAGCGTAAAGCAACACTGAGCTGATTGAAGGTCAAAGCATTTGAGTCTGGAAGTTCAAAGATCGCTCCCCTCCATCCATCCGTTTGTCTGTCTGTTAACCTCATGTATCTTAATATCTTGAAATCAAAAGGCTGGATATGGAGGCCATATTCACTGTGCACACAGTGTAAAAATATTTGTATTCACAACATAATAATGTAAGTTACCATATGGCCTTTCAAATCTTTGAATGTGTTAATTTTGTTAGTTAGTTGACAAGAGTTCTCAGGATAGATTTTGCAGTTATGTTTATTTGAAGCAATGAAGCATTTTTCACTCATTCATTTGGGGAGTTACATGCTGGAACATTTGCTAACAACTGGGTGTAGCGACTGCAGCTTACTGTTGCCACGGTAAAGTTGACAGGATTGAAGAAGCGAACAAAACCAAATCTGCAAGTTTGTTATTTTTTCTGGTCATGTACAGATTAAACAAACAAGATATAACTTGTTAATTAAGACAGCTTTATGTGTATTTTTGAACTTTGAACAGAGCCAGGCTTGTTGTTCTCCACTGTTTCCAGTCTTTATGCTAAGCTAGGCTAACCATATCCTGACTCCACCTTCGTACCTATGGAACAGACGTAAAATTGGTATTACTTTTCTCCTCTCAATGAAAGAAAACAAATAAAATGTTGGACAATACATTTTTAAATGAGAAAAGATAAGCCGCCATCCTGCCAGGAAGAAAAAGAACATTTTGATATTGACTGACCTCGTAAGCTTTCCTTTCGCTTCATCAGACTAGACTTTGTCTACTCAAGGAACAGCTTTCGGGGGAGATTATTAGTCTTTGGACTTCACTGAGTTTCTTGTTATGTCTCAGACAAAAAACAAACCAATGAGCTGGCTTTATTCACTTTCAGAACCAGGTCTGCATTTACGTTATGCCAGTGTCTGTCTGGCAGAGTTTCAGTTTTAACTTGTTTTATAGGTGCTATTTTCTGTAAATACATGTGTGCTAACTAACAGACTATAAAGAAAAACTGAAGGCAAACATTTGGCAATAAAAGTTCATATAACCCGACCATAAAACATTTAAAGAAGCCACACAGCTGCTTCATGTGCCATCCTCTCTCACACACACACATTGTATACAGGTTTCAAATAACTGAATGTTTTTCTCTTTTAAACCCATCTCTCTGAAGCCAAGGCAAAGAAAGCAGCAGAGAAGGAAGCCAAAGCAAAGAAACAGAAAGCCCCTAAGCCCACTAAAAAGCCAAAAGCCCTGAAACCCACCAAAAAACCCAAAGCACCAAAACCCACAAAGAAGCCAAAGGCGCCCAAAGCCACCAAGAAACCAAAGGCAACGACCACAGTGCAGCCAGACACCAAGCGTCCGTCTCTGGAGGAGGAAGAGGAGAAGCTGCTGACTGAACTGGGCTGGGACACATGTGTGTATATCGTAGATGACTTGAAATTTCAGTAAAATGTATGAATATAGACCTAAATGTTTCTGCAGAAAGAAGATAAGTTGCATATCTTATTTGATCTTGTCTTTGATGTTTCCAAAAATCCCCATTTCTTCCACAAGTAAAACATAACTTTTCTCTGTCCATATTCAGACAAAATGACATGGTGGGATTACTTTTAACTCTTTAACCCGATCTTTGCAGTGTTTCAACCTGTGACCCCAATGGGGCCTGGAGGGAGAGAGCCCACTGAGCCAGACCTGGGTGAGACTTCCACTGGTCAGTGAGCGCTTACTCGCTATATCACAAATACTTAATTGATCCCCAGGGGAGATTGGGTCATGTTGCAGTTGCTCCATTCTAAAATGTAACAGCCTAGAGAAAGTATAAGGAAAATATAACTAGAGAATAGTAAACAAGAATACTATAATGAGATATACTGTATATATACAGTGTATAGAAAACTTTAATATAAGAAATACAAATATGTAAAACTATGTAGAAATATATGAAAAATATGTGGAAATAAACTTGTGGTCATAAATGTTAGAAAAGAGCAGAGACAAAACTTGCATCCATGCGTTCTGGTACTTTTAACTAAACATGAAAAATAAGGAATGTAACTAAGTACATTTACTCCAGTACTGTACTTAAATAGCCTACAATTTTGAGGTACTTTACTTGAGTATTTCCATTTTCTGCTACTTTATACTTGATACAATATTAAATATTATTGTTGTTAATGCTATTTTTACCTAATTAAAGGATCTGAAAACTTCTTTCACTGTTGAAATGTGGTAAAATGCGTGTTTGGTTCACGTTGATTTTTGTGTCTCATGTTATCGTTTCATACATTTGCAGTTGAAGCTTTAAAAACTAATGCTGCTTCCTTTTCTCTCCTCTCATGCAGTTGATGTCTTCAAGCAGCCAACGCCTCCGACAAAAACTGTCAGTGAGTTTGACTACTGGGATGCAAAACGTAGGTTTCATCAACATCTATTCACTCAGAGCCAGACGTTTAATAAAGCCTTTTATGACAAAGCTTATAGTGGTGCCAGCGGGTTTTGAGATTTTATGTGTAGAGAACCACATGGAGACTTAATCTAAGCAGGAGACTGCTGTTCTCCATGAAACATATTTTAAATGTTTTCAACAAGCAAATAAAGATGCATGACTGGGTCAGAAGAATTTCACCTACTGCACTTCATTATTTCCTGTAGATGTATTTCCCCTCATGACAATTAACTCCTGCTATGATAACACATTATGTTTTGTGTTCTTCACAGATGAGGTGCCTACTGGATACCCCGATAAGAAAGAAGTCACCAACACTGAAGTCATCATGTATATACCAGGTATCCCTAATATGAGGTTGTGTTTGTTAACAAGGTGTTTAATTTAAATTGTTGTATATGGCGAGTTGAGAGATAAAAATCTGATATTTTGAACATATATAGCAGCAAAATGTAAAGAATGATGTCACACTGTGCCTCCGTGTGGTATGTGCGGCCAGCCCGGTTAGCAAAACAAAAACAAACAGGGAAGTTCAGATTACAACTCACACAGAGGCAGTGTGACATCATTCTCTGCTCAGCATGCCATTACTCCACTGTATCATTACACATCAAATAGTGTTTTGCTGCTATGTTAATGGTCAAAATCTATATTTAACCTTTAAAGAGTTGTAATAATACACTGAACGACAGTGGGAAATATCAGGATGCGTAAGGTTGAAAACATTTTTAACAAATGTCGGTCATCATATTCGTATACAGTCATGGAGATATCGATCCAGGCTCCTTTGGATATGGATCTTATAGTTTATGATAATTATCAGTGTAATGACTAACAACAATTTTTTTTTTAAAATATCTTTTATTTCTCTCTCAGCTCTGTGTAAAGTACTAACCGGTCTAAATTTAGGAGTGGCGGTCATGTTAATTAAATTTTTATGTGATTATGTTCCAACTCGGTATAGCTTATGTTTAACAGGAGATTAAAGTGACGAGTATCATTATTAGTTTGTCCTAGTTTTTACAATTTAAGGACCAGATTAGTGAAAACATTGGCTACTATTGACTACTACTACTACTACTGAACTCGCTAAATAATAAAATAAATTGTATTTATTGTAACATTTCCCATTACTGTGTCACTGTTTACGTGCTTTATTTCAGCTTCTTGTTGTTTTACTTGTGTCCATATATACAGTACCTCCGAGGGGCAGGTAAAGAAAAGTTAAGGCTATAATCATCTGCTTCTGTTTCAGAGGAAACCACCAGTGTCCCATATGTCGGCCCGTGGTATGAAGAGTATGATTACGCTGACTGTACGTCACTGTTGGATCATTTCCTACCAAATGAGCTTCATATGTCACATGTGCTGCAGACCTTGATCGTGACAGTGAGTTGTTTTGTGTCCAATTGATTCACAGTGGCTGCTAAGAAACAGGAAGAAGAGGAGGAAAGAGCTCGTAAAGAAAAGGCAGAAAAAGGTCTTTGTTTTACTTTTCTGGAAATCGTGCCTGTTGAAAATATAAATGATGTTCAAGATTTTTCCTCTAGGCAACAAATCCTATGAAAAGACCAAAACCAACATTGAATGTATCCTAACAAGTATTGTCAAAATCCCCTACGGCACGATTTCCTCCTGTTAAAATGATAGTGAGCAGCTGTTTTAGGAAAATACTGAGCCTTTTTTAAAAAAATAAATATATATTCCAAAGATTTTTGTCTTTGGTAGAAAGCAATGTGCTTGGGGCTGAGAACCACAGACAGAAAGTGTTGAGAGACAGACTAACATGTTGTTGGTTTTGGTCTTTTCATGTGATGATAATGAGAAAAAATAAGTCCAGGCTTTTCCTTTATCCTTTATTCTTCTGTGGTTTATTGATGACAGTCATATGAAAGGCTAGAGACAGAGGTGGGAGGAAGATTTTCTAACAGATGTTCAGTTTCGTGTCCTGTTGTGGGTTTTTATCTAAGCTCAGA
Organism: Hollardia meadi; assembly: GCA_037974645.1. NCBI lineage: Eukaryota > Metazoa > Chordata > Actinopteri > Tetraodontiformes > Triacanthodidae > Hollardia > Hollardia meadi. The sequence goes on from JBBPCS010000729.1 coordinate 7,644,806, forward strand.
AAACAGCTGGCTGATGTTATGATGTCAGTCGGCAGGGAGGAAGGTGACTGAAAAGATCAATTTCATAACGTCTGTTCAAGTCTTACACAACATTTCCTCTGAAATCAAAACTGTATTAAGAACCTTAAATATATTAACTCAAATACATTCAACTGACCCATATTTTCGACTGGAAACACGAGTGGAAATGAAGGTTCACTGCATACGCACATATGGAAATATTTTGTGTGGTGGCTGTTGGCTGGGAGAGCACGGTCCATGTGAGAGCGTGTTTTGACGCATGTTGTTTTCTCATTACACTCTCAAGCTGAGCGGCTGAGGAAGCAGTGGGAGGAGGAGGAAGAGGAGAGACTGAAGCAGATGTCAGTGCCCAAAGAACCAAAAAGTAAGAATTACTTGTAAACTTAAATGTCTCCCAAGAATAAAGCAAATGTCGTGTTTCAAATTAGAATCTCCCTTGAACATTTAACAAGCAGATTCTGTTTGCTTTGCCTCTCAGAATGTCCTCCTCTGGGCTTGGAGTCCCACCGGGTGGAAGACGACCAGCTGCTGGCCTCCTCTCAGTCTCATCATGGCTTCTCGGCTCAAAGGGGACGACTCAACATGCAGGTAAACATGCGACTCATCTTAGCCCAGCACTCTTTAGGATAATTGGGAAAATGGGGAGTCTATATGTTCAAATTTGTTTACGAGTCCGGATGAAAAACAAGGCCTAAGAAGAGCTATGGTCAACTACAGGGCTCCAATAATGATGATGATCTGTACGGCGGTGCGTGGTGTGCAGAGCCAGAAGAGACTACCCATTGGTTTGAGGTCGACGCCCGCCGAGAGGTGGAGTTTACTGGTGTCATCACTCAAGGAAGAACCTCGGAGAAACAGTGAGGCCTGCTTAAACTTCTTTCACATGTTGATGTTGCTGTAATTCGTTATTTTGGTACTTTTGTGTGTCACATTTATGGAACTATAGAAGATCATTGGTGCCAGGCGAAGAAAGACAATAAAGGGGGTTGACATGATAAGTCAACATTATAAAGTACGAGTACATACTTTCTCATAATTTTGACAGTAAATTTCATAATTTTTTACAACCTGCATTAATTAATAAATTTTTTTTTTAGCAACTTTAATCACTTTATAAAATTTATTTGGCTAATGGGTTAACAAACATTGACACGTTTACACATCCAGCAGACACAGAGCAACATTATCATTCATTTGGAGTTGTGTTTGCCTGATCAACGTCAATCCAATCCCTTTAGCTTTTGTTTGGTCTTCACCGACTCCTGGGGAAAAATATCTGGCTCTATAGGGGCTAAATGCGAAACACCAAACGTTTGGTGAATATATCAGAGCCTTTCGACTGAAGGTGGATGAAAGTGGAAGTAAATCAAAACAGTAAACTTGCAGGTCGTAAAACCAAAAATGAGCTGAAAGGCACTAAAATCCTGAGAAGAGCTGAGGAACTGCAGAGCTGCATAATTGTATTATGGGTAGATTCAAGCGACACCTTAAACATTAAATACTTTATAAGTCTGTTATTTAAAAATATTGATTAGTGGGGCTTTTAAAAGTCTGAATTTTGACTTAGTATCTCATAATTTTCACATATATTGAATATTTTTATTTGCATTTTTCATCTGTGTTCTCCTGGCAGAAATGGCCTTCCATACATGTCAATACAAATCTAGACTAATTAATCTCATTTTCGTCCTAGTGAGGATTTCGTGTCCTCCTACTTTGTGGCCTTCAGTAACGACAGTCGTGACTGGACTACACTGCATGATGGCTACGCTGAATGGGTGAGTGGAAACTGAACAATACACGTAACAGTTTACAGAAAGACGCTGAACGATTACAACATAACTCTTTGATTCTGTGCAATCTTCTCTTGCAGTTGTTCTATGGGAACGTGGATAAGGACACGCCGGTGATGAGTCAGTTTTCCACGCCTGTGGTGGCGCGCTACATCCGCATCCTGCCCCAGAGCTGGAACGGCAGCTTGTGTCTCAGGGCTGAAATCCTGGCCTGTCAACTTCCCAGTCAGTAACTAAACTCCAAACTAAAAGGAAAATAAGCAGTGCAAAAAGTTGTTGTAAATTGAAACCATATTAGAACAATACCCTCATTTCAAAATTTCAAAACTGAGGCTATGTAAATATTAGCAAAAGCCTTGTTTAAAGCAGTTTCTAGCATTTCACAGGTTTTTTGAAAGGTTTCATGACCTCATGACATCACAGTTTTCACACTTTTCTCATTCCTCTGTTGAGAAATCCACTTTTGCCAAACTTGAAGTAAGAATGGATTCATGCAACAGTAATGCTCTACAATACAATAACTGCTCAGTTTCCCACAACTACGATCATCGGCTTCTTTCAGGCAGCTACCGCAGTGAGAATGAAGTGAACCCATCAGATGACCTGGACTTCAGACACCACAACTACAAGGAGATGAGACAGGTCTGTTTTTAAGTCTGATTAATAAAATAAATTAACTACAAACCGATAAATATCACAAATGTGTTTTCTCGTCGTCTGTCTCTCTTCCAGATGATGAAGGTGATAAATGAAGAGTGTCCCAACATCACCAGGATCTACAACATCGGGAAAAGCTCTCAGGGCCTGAAGATGTATGCCATGGAAATCTCTGACAACCCCGGGGAGCATGAGACAGGTAAGAGACAGACGGCTAAACAGTACACTGTGTGTTAATGTGACAGCACTCAGTCAAACAGGATTCATGAATCATGTGATGTGACTACCGAGTGTCAACAGCAGAAACATGGTGTATGTCAAGAAAACTGAAACGCCTTGTGTCAATGTCAGCGTCTCGAAAGATTTGCGATCAGAGTGGGAGGGGTCTAACTACCTGTCTTGGTGTTAATAAATCTGTGCGCTGTCCCTTTTTGTTCCACTGTCACTAGGTGAGCCTGAATTTCGGTACACAGCTGGTCTCCATGGTAATGAGGCGCTGGGTCGAGAGCTTCTTCTCCTGCTGATGCAGTTTCTGTGCAAGGAGTACAATGATGAAAACCCCAGAGTGCGCCGCCTGGTGGACGGAGTGAGAATACACCTGGTGCCTTCATTAAATCCTGACGCTTACGAGCTGGCATACGAGATGGTACGACAGGCCTGGAACATAACTTTCACAACGCTGAATCGTTTTTTAAAATCATTTTTAAAGAAATGAGGCACAAGGTCAGAATACTGGTATCCTCAATCACACCAGTGTTGATGTTAAAGGAGCACACCACCAATTTTACATTCAGTCATGGGGATAGCTCTGCTCTGCCTTTCAAACTTTTAACACCCTGCATTACAAACTTGAGGCGTGGAGTTTGAAAGATGAGTGTTTACCTGCAGGAAACTTTGATGAAGGGCACAGTTGAGGTGCATTATGGGAAGTTTAGGAGATTTGATGTTTTGACCAAGTCCCGAATACTAAATCGCTGGAGTAGCCTACTTCTTTAGTGCTGTTAAATCTAAGAGATTTTCCATTAAGTCTTGTAAAAATAAACGTTGATCTCCATCCACATCCTATTTGTCTTCTCCATGATGCACACCTTAGCCATAAAACAATCAGGTGTCTCACACAATATTCTATTAAATGCAAAGGAGACACTGGCTAGTCTTTTTATTACTGCAAATCAAATATTCATCTACTGATGCTAAAATGCTACATACCTAACACCTTTGAATCTTTGAGATCTGATGTGGTCGTCCTCCTTGTCCTCCAGGGTTCGGAGATGGGGAACTGGGCACTGGGCCACTGGACTGAAGAGGGTTACGACATCTTCCAGAACTTCCCAGACCTCAACAGCATCTTGTGGGGAGCCGAGGAGAGAGGATGGGTCCCTCGTATCGTGCCCAATCATCACATCCCCCTCCCAGAAAACTCCCTCAATGGCTCTGTGAGTTTGTGTCATGCCACCAATAAAGGCACATTCACCATGTCAACCCTACACAACGTATTGACATCCAAACATTCCTCTGCCTCTTGTTCGCACAGCTTGCTACTGAGACAAAAGCCATCATTTCCTGGATGGAGCGCAACCCATTTGTGCTGGGAGCTAATTTGCAAGGAGGAGAAAAACTGGTCGCATACCCTTTTGACATGCAGCGTCCACCAGTTTCAGTAAGGCTATTTTACAAAGAACCCAATATAGATACACATTACCTCAGCAAGTATACACCCATCTAATAATCCCATAACCCCTTGATTTTGTTAAAGTTTACCGATAGCCGGCGTTGGAGAAGCAATGGTGAAATGAACGAGGAGACGTGGGCTCGCATTCAGCGGCAGAACGAGGGAGCTCTGAGGGAGACGCCCGACGACGCCATGTTTCGATGGTTGGCGATGTCATATGCCCACAGCCATCTGACCATGACAGAGACCTACCGAGGCTCCTGCCATGGTGATGATGTCACTGGGGGACAGGGCATCGTCAACAGAGCCAGCTGGAAGCCAGTGGTGGGTGGTAAGTGTTGGAACTTTTAGAAGACAACAAAATTTGAGAAAAATATTCATGAAGGGCCACTCAAATCACTTCCCATTGATTAGCCTATTTAGAGGCTCCGAAAACATGTTATTGAGCATCTGTTGCTTTAAAGTCCCGATCAAGTACAGTGCACACAGCAAACTATAGATGGCACAGAAAACCAACCAACCAGTATCCTTTACTGGAATACTACACGGTCCCAGGTTCTCTTTGCAAGTATAATTTTACCCTCAATATCGTTCCTAATGAAACCTGCTGACAGAGATCTATAGATTATTCTGAGAAACCAATTTTTATTTTTTATCTTTTAAAGATATGTAGCTGTTGAGTTTTTCAAATGTCACGTATTGATAGGTTGAGCCCCATATCTGAAAAACCATTTACCTCTATTGTATTAGGGTGTTGGCAGCTTAGCAGTGGACAAATAAGATACAGAAAAAAACATCTACAGCTAGACACCACTCGGTGTCAGTGGGGCTGTGAACTGACCCTTTATCTGTCATCCTCGCCCACAGGTATGAATGACTTCAGCTACCTGCACACCAACTGCTTTGAGCTGTCCGTCTTCTTGGGCTGTGACAAGTTTCCTCATGAAAGTGAACTTCCTCTCGAGTGGGAGAACAACCGCGAGTCTCTGCTGTCCTTCATTGAACAAGTGAGAACTAGACTGATAAGTATAAGTAGAGTTGAGACAGTTTACTGAAACTCGTTAGAGCATCAACTCACCCTCTGCACACGTGAGAGATGGCTGTAAAAGGTTTGCTAATGAAAATTGGTGTGGTCGGCTTAGCTTAACGTTGGTTACAATGGATTCCAGTGGTGGCAGTCTCCATTGGCAATTGGAACATTTTTTTGCCTATAGCTGTGAGGGACCGGCGTCCCAGGACAGTTGACCACTTTCCTGGTTGGTAGTCCAGCCATGGGGATAGCATGACATAACAGCAGTGAATTTAGCCAGATAAAAGCAAAAACTACGAGTGTTTGGAGCCTACCAAGCATGCAGGAGAACATTTGAAAGGTTGCATGGTGGATCAAAGAAGTTTTTTTACCACGGTGAGAATTTGTCACCACAGGAATTGCTGAACGTCTTTGAATACAAGCTGACCACAGTGCTCTGTGGGGGCTGAGTAATACTATAGTGCTGCCTTCAGAGAGACAACAGCAGTGCATGAAAAAAAAAATCCCTGCAAATCCCTGATTCATTTCAAAGGGATCACCGTGTTGATGCAGCAGAGGTGAAAATGCAAAGGGCTCTGGCAAGTTAAAATGAAAGGTTGTTAACCACAAACAAAACAAAAAGATATGTAAAAACCTGCCTTGTAGTTTGATAAACCTCTGTGCAGTGCATTGGCATCTGATAAGCCTTCAAACACATGGATCTGTTACTCAAACCAGTTACTGTATCTCAGTGCCTCGCTGGTAAATGAAACATGCCCTCACCAGTGCAGCTGGTTTTGCTTTTTTTTTCCTCACTGAAAGCCACCATGTGTAGGTCTTAAACATTTATCTTTATGTATATCTGGTGAAAGTAGCAAACAGCAGTGCCTGCCTTTCCTCCCCCAACAGATCTGACCCAGGGACCATTTTCACTGGATTGTTTCAGTTTTCCATAAACAAAATGAATGCCATTAATTTGAAAGATGCTATAATCACATACAATTCTACTAATAGTGGCTTTTAAGTCTTTTTTTATAGCTGTTATGTCCCATTGATGTACACTAGACTGTGGTTGGAAGTTCAGGTTGGATTTGACATGTGGTTTCCTTTGCAGGTACATCGAGGAATAAAGGGTATTGTGAGAGATGTGGAGGGAAATCCACTGCCTAATGCCACCATATCTGTGGAGGGAATACGGCATGATGTCAAAGCTAGTATGTTGGGTACAACATAGATACTTAATGTTGGATAACCATCATAAAGTTTTTGCCTTGTCAAAGAATTTCTGATCCTAACCAGCACTGACTTCCCTAAAATTCTCTGTCACTGATTTTAGCTGCCGGTGGAGATTACTGGCGGCTGTTGAATCCTGGAGAGTACAGGGTGACCGCCAAAGCTGATGGCTACACCCCTCAGACCAGACTGTGCATGGTGGGCTATGACTCAGGAGCCACTTCATGCAGCTTCACCTTAGCCAAATCCAACTGGGACCGCATCAAACAAATCATGGCGCTCAATGGCAAGAGGCCCATTCGACTCGTCACCAAAGCCAATGTAGTGCGAGCGACTGCAGCCAGCACCGTGGGGGTCAGAAGCACCACAGAAAGTCACTCCAGCTCTCAGAACGCAGAGCGACTCAGGCGGCTCCGGATCATGCGTTTACGAAGGCTGCGTCAGCAGAGATTACAAGCGAGTCTTAGTACCACTCCTGTTACCACAACAACCACAACGCTAGCCCCTACAACAATACCTGAAACAGAGAGAACCACCTCCTGGTACGACTCATGGTTCCCTGTGGACAGCTGGTCCACTGAGAACCCATTCGATAGCATCATCTTTGACTCTGTGCCCACACAGGACTACCCTTTTGAATTCACTATTGATTGATCACTGCATTGACATCTACTTTACACAAAGACCTTACTAACCACTTCAGTTTGCTGCAACATCACACTGTTAAAAATACACATTACAAAAGGTTGTGAATTATTTAGTTCTCACTTGTTTTCACTTGGGTTAACATTGAGTGGAGACGAGAAGGATTTTAAAGGAATGTCCATAGGATAAATATGTTTTTGGAAAATTCTTTACAGAGAATTGATCTGGAATAGAAAGCTTCTGCTGAGCAGAGACGATACAACACACGTTTAATAAAACAATATTCATTACGCCACAATATAAACAAGATATGACGATATATGATATACTTCTCCCTGTATGAATATCTTTGTTTCTTTAATGGCTTTACAGTGTGATTGCTGGCCTCAGTTAATCTGCTGAATGCATTTGATTAAAATGAAGTTATTTTCTAAATGACCTTTAGTCTGTGTATTATGTTGTGGTTCAAATTAGACCAGTAACATTATTTAAAAGGTCTAATTGTTACTAGAAATTTGCATTTTTGACAGCACTATGACAAAACCACGAAAAATAAGCAGGATTAGAAAGAAAAAAAAAGGTACAGAAACCCACTAGACTTACAACAAATAGCTTCAATAGCCCATTTAGTCCATACTTTTATATTTTTCTTTCCTGGGCCGACACTGGAGACCAAATCGTCCTGCTGAAAGTCTCTACACAGTTATAACAACCAGGATTTGGTACACATTCATGTGTACTGCAGGTGCAGCTATGACTGGCCTGCTTTGCCTTTTCTGTTCTTCCCTCCGGTGTATCGGAAACTCTTGAGTGGGTTCTTCCCCTGGATGTTCTTCTGTAAGAGATAAAATCAATTATTTTAGCTGAAATCTAATGTATCATTTCAATTAAACCTGTGTATTTTCTGGATATTAGTGTTTTAACATACAGTGTGGATTGTATTCTTTGTAAAACAATTCAACACAGAATGGGAAAACACTGATTAATCTCCTGTTTATTTGATTTTTTGAATATTTTTCGGTCTATAACATGTCAGAAAAGTTTTGTCATTGTTGCCTAAAAAAAACTCAGTTACTCAATTTAACAATCTGTCAATTATGACTGATTGTATGATTGTCAGATTGTTGTCCACCCCCCACCCCCCCTTTGAAAGCCTCACCTTGAAACTGGTCTTGACGACTCCTTCTGGTTTTGATTTTTCTTTCCTCTTCCTCCTATTCCTACGCGACAGCGGATTCACCATGCTCCTCAGGGTCTCTGGAACTGGAGGATGTCAATGAAAACGATGAGTTACTAATTACGGACCTCTGAATTCATGTGTGTGCGCGTGCGTCCATGTGTAAGTGTCTTACTGAGGTAATCGGGTACGTTCTTCAGGTGAGGTTTGACCACAGCAGGATGAAGGTCTTTGTCATGTCGAAGTAGCTGCAGATCTCTGGGGTTATCCTCAAAATATGTCTGAGTGACAGCAGAGATGTCCAATCACAAAGTGTCCACACACCTCCACTTATGTCTCTGTGGAGGAGTAACCATCACTCACCTTGAGTTTTTCTGAATTGAGCAGCTCCTGCTTGATCTCCTTGAGTCTGGCCTCCCTCACTGCCTGCTTGGTCACTGAGCGCATGGCGTCCTACATACAAAAACACACTTTCATCATCTAATCTTTGGAAACTGGGAAAACTGGAAGAGAATTAGAACAAACTGATGCCCATTTTAAACCCCATTTCATTATGTATTCTTATGAACACTAACATGACAAAGAGGACAGACAAATGTTCCTCCTGCTTGGCTACATTTTGCGTTTTGACACTTCTCACATCATCAAAGATACTCACCCTGCACCTGTACCTGAAGCCTTCAATCTCTTCCATCTTAAACTCATAAGGTTTCAGAACAGCATCAGCATGATCTAAAAACAAACACACCTTTCATATTAATAAATAAACATGTTGATGTCAAGCTCACAGAACTCATGAACAGCATCTCCTCTTCTCTCATATAAGAAGTCTTCGGCATTTATCCGGGGTAGCCTGTGTCGACTAAGGTGCATTTTGTCATTAAACCGAAACACATCATCACGGTCTGCCAGAAGCCTCTCAATAAATTCCACATGTGGATATTTCGTTCGTGTTGACAAAGCCATAGTAGGTCCTAACCCTAGTTACCATGGTTACCTAACAGTTCAGATCTGCAAGTTAGGAAATTTCTGTAATACGGCCCCAGATCTGTTGTTTTATTTAGACTTGCTCATAAAATAACACCATTAAAGTGGTAAACATTGTATGTTTTTAAAACATGCACATTAAGCCAAACAGTACATCCTGACTAAAACACTAACAAAACACAGAAATAAAGGCAAGGGAGTCTGTAGCATTTTAATCTGCATTCAAGGGCTCCCCTCCTTTATTCTTCTGACCCATCACTGACCCGTTTGGGAAGCCGTTTTCAACTGTCACCAAAACAGAGTTTAGACACTAAAACTAATTTAAAAAATCCTTGTTACCTCCTGTGAGAGCTTCCTCCACCTCTGACAGCAAACCAAGCTCGGTGTGAGAGATGAAAGACAGAGCAGTGCCTGGGTTGTCTGCTCTCGCCGTTCTACAAAACAAAAAAACACATCAAGGTTTGATTCTCAGAGATAAACTGCTACTTACTGTGAATAACCAGAGAGTAAATGATCTTGAGTTAAAGTGTGACTGAACTGAAACACGACTTACCTTCCAACTCGATGAATGTACGATTCTGCAGTTGTGGGGAAATCAAAGTTGATGACATTGGAAACATTTTGGAAATCCACACCTCTGGAGACTCCATACTCTTTGTCCTTAGGCCTTAAATAATAAAAATAATAAAAACATTATTTAATAATCACTGTCAATATGACACCACAGGAGGACCACAGGAAGTTTTTAGAACTTTGATTTATAAGTTTGATGACAGGATTTGTACAATCCTACAATATGGTTTGTAAGTGATTTGTGAAGATTGTGTGAAGATTTGTGCGAGGATCAGGCAGTGATTGAGGAGCTAAAACCTCAGAGCCAAATTTACAAGGATAAATGGTGCAACTCAAATGAAGCTGCAGGTTAAATTAATTCCTCACCGCAGGTTTTGGAGCCGTTACTGGCACAGGGTTGTCTCCTACATCACTTTTTCATTTCCAAAACCATTTTGTGTCACTGCATCCGAGGATGTTGTTTGTTTTTTTGTGGTTGGTGTTGTTGTTATTGTTATCATTATTGTTGCTATTGTTGTTGTTGTTGTTATGTAACCATTTGGTAGTACCACTGCCTCCGAGGCCCACTAGATGATGCTCTGAGGCCCACCAGTGGGCTCTCGCCCGATCTGGTAAGAATTTTGCTTTTAGATGTTTTGTTATAGAAAGTGCATAAAACCACAACCAAAATAGTTATATACTCCAAACCTCAACATTGTCACAGATACATTATAGTTACTGAAATAATTCAAAGGAAAAGCAGCAAATCTTCAAATTTCTGAAGCTGGAACCATGAAATATTCTTAAATTTCTTCTTATAATTATGGAAATGAATTTTCTGTCCATTACTTAATCGACTAATCGTTTCAGCTGTACTAGTATATGTACTTGTATACACTTTTGGGTAGATTCATCTTTAACAAATATTTAATGAGCTCTTCATATGTTTTGTGTGTAAAAATCTTAGTTTGTAAACTAGTAACTAAAGCTGTCAGATAAATGTTGTGGAGAAAAGTATAATATTTCCCTGAAATGTCGTGGAGTACAAGGACCTGAAATTTAAACTTCACTACAGTACTTTAGTAAATGTACTTGTTTATATTCCATTACTGTTCTCAGGAGTCAGGAATTCTAAGCTAAGGTAACCACCCTGATTTTAAAATCATTTTAAAAAGATTTGTTAACAAATCTCAGTTGACTCACTTTCCTCCTTTCTCTGTGGCCTTTTTCTTCTTCCCTTTGGCTGCAGGCGCCTGAGCAGCAGCAGCAGTGGGGTCGGCCAAACTCTGCTCATCTGTGGCGATGATGTAGTCGTAAAATCCCTGGTTAAACTGAGTGATGATGTGACACCTAGTGGGATGACCAATGTGAGCACAAGACATAGGAATCAACATGCTGTACTTAAACATCTCCAGACTCTCAAATGCTTTATCGTCACATCTAAAGTTGTTACTAAAAATGCACATGCAAAAAAAAAAAAAGTCTATAGAAGTTCTTTACAACCACTGCAATGTATATAGTCACTTTGTTTATTTTACCAGCAGTTCATATTAACTTTGCCTCCATGTTTTAACCATGATTATTTAATTCCTGCCAATTTCAACACCAGGAAACAACAAACATGATGAGAGATATGACGAGGGGATCATTTCATTTAAAATATTATTAAATATTAAATCAAGAATTTTTAAAGGACCATATCCAAATTCAAGCATATCACTAACCCTGAAAACATTTAAGTTACACATTTTGCAAACCTTTAAAGCTTTGAATAAACCCTGCATATTACGCCTAAACTGCATGCCAAAAAAAAACAAGTTCAAAGTACTTAGATATTAGACTTTCAGTATTATTAAAATAATCTGCTATTTACTGAAATTACCGGCATAAACCTGCGTCTCTTGTGACTCTTTGAATGTAAGGTTATTTCTAGCAGAATTAACTGCAGACCTGTTGGAAACTTCCCATTGATGTATCATCAGGTTTTTAAACAATTCATGATAAATATACACACAGAAGTATTGTAATTATTTACGTCAGTCTTTTACATTTGAAAATGTAAAAAGCACCAGAGTATCAGCTGTTAGACCTACTGGAAGAAGCAAGAAACAAAAAAACACACTCCTCTGTAAATGAGGTCAGACATTGTCTCACCTGGAATGGACAGGCAGCTCAGAGTTAAGAACACAGGCAGGAATACCAAACTGTTCCATAAACAGTTTGAGCCTGTAGCACCTGTCCACTGCTCCCACAAACACCAGCGTCTTGCCCTGAACCAGCCGCAGCCTCAGCAGCGTGTAGATGAGCAGGAACTTGTCCTCCTCCTCACATTTGATGCTGTACTGCTGCAGCTGGCTGCTGTCTGGCAGCTGAGAGCCCTGAAGCTTTAGGATTACCTGAGGGAAGACGGATCCAAGTGTGAAGCAAAACCAGACCCAATAATTCTTACTGTGCAATATCATATACAGTATGTGTTACTGATCAGTGTCCAACTGAAATGCAGACACTGCGCAACTGTTCTAAGAGACTTTGTAATACACAAACAACCTTTCTAAGACTATGAATGAAGATGACATTACAGGGTTGTGTAGCAGCAGCTGCTTTAAGGCCTGAACGTCCTCAGAGAGGGTAGCCGACATCAGGAACGACTGGTAGATCTTCGGCAAGTGGCTGTTAAAACACAAAAGGTTAATTTTAAGTGATAACAAATACTGATAATGTTTAGATTAAGTGGAATGTTTCAAATCAAGAGATTTCCCACTAGAAACTGAGCTTGTGTCAGTGGGACTGACAACAGAGATATAAAAAGGTTTGTCGGGCAGTATTTTATATTTTTCTTATTGTAAACAAATCTCATGATCACATGAAACTATATATTTGTGAGGTGTTTTTAAAGATTTATATCTTCGATAGGAAACAATGGGCTCGGAACTGAGAGCCACGGACAAGTATTTAGAAAGCACAGAGACAAACTCATCGTTGGTTTTGGTCTTTTTAAAAGATTTGTTGACAATAACAAAAGCACAGAAGATATTGCTAGATTCATCCTCAATAGCTGCATTAATCAATATTTCTACGTCAACATTGAATCAAACTAAAAAAGCAGAGCGTTTTCGACCCTTTCAGTACATTGTTAATATTTTACAGCACATATACTGTTTGGTGTTCAGTCTCACTACTTTCATTTCTCTCAACAAACATGTTTTCAGCAAAAAGTTTTCAGCAGTTAACACTTAATGGAGTTATTGGAGACAAAAGCAGAGCTAAATGGAGAGTAAATGTTGGACATTCATTTATTAGCCGGCCAAAAACACAACTCACATCGGATAATAATGTTGGATTTGTAAGGATATGAATTTGGTTTTTAAGTTATTCTGTCCTCTGGATGCCAAACATTACAACTTTCAATGGACTTAATTGTTTCCTCCCTTGAGCTCTAAATAACCCATATTCTAAACCAGTGGTTCCCAATCTGAGGGGCCAGGAGCCCCCCAAAAGGCCAAGGGTTACAAAAAGACACAGCCTCATTTTACAAGCCAGAAATATTTGGGTAGCATTGTTTCAGCTTTTTGCTAAATAGGACAATGATGTTTCTGGTAAAGAATTAAAAGAACTCACAATGTTCAACTGTGTGCAGCTGACTAGAGGTAAGCGACTAAAACGGGTTAAAATAAATGGAAAAAGGTAAAAAATATGCTTATCCATGCTTGTGTGTTCTTACCACAGTAAGTTCTTCAAGTCGGCCTCGAAACCAAAAGAAAAGAGCAGGTCAGCCTCGTCGACCACCAGCATCTCAAGGGAAGAATGCAGGACCAAGTTCTGGGCATTAAGGTGTGCAAGCACACGGGACGGCGTCCCCACGACCACGTCAGGCTTCTCCATTAAGATAGGCCTGTTTAAACACAACAGGAAGCATCAACCACACACTTAATGATTATACTTAGTTAGAACTCATTACAGGAGAATAAATTCTGACAGATACATTCTTCTTATACAGTGGTGATGTAAAAACATGTATTTATACAAATGCATTAATACCACTTGACAAAAACTGTTTTTAATGAGTAAAATGTAAATATAAAGATGTGTAACAGAGGTCCCTGAACAGACTGACCTCTGTGCTGACAGGTCAGCTTTTCCAGAGATGTCGGCCACTCGGACGTCCCTCAAGCAGTACGCCGTTAACTGTCTGATCATGGTCTGGACCTGCTGACCCAGCTCTTTGGTTGGTACCAGGATCAGAGCTCTTACATCCTGCTCACGGACGCTCTGAAGACACCAAACGTAAAGAAAGTGGTCAGGAGGATGAAAAGGACAAAGAACAGCTGGGTAGATATGTAGGCCTACATCACACAGAGAAACTCTTTCGATTCATATTCTGATAACTATTAAACAGGTTTGGATCAAAATATCAAATCGGTTTGATAAATTTATTTTCACAGACCTGAAATCAACTAATAATATGAATTATATTGATGTCATTGTGTCATGAGGTTTGGAGAAATCCCTGTGTGTGATTTAGTTGAGTTGAGAGCTGTAAACATTTCTGTGATTGATCCAACAAGTAATAACAACTCTCTGTATTTCACACCGTATGTAAGAATAAAGCTGAATATAATGGGGCTCAGTGGCAATTATTCTGTATAAGAAACAGAATAGTAGAATGAAACAATGCAATAAGAGGATCAAACAGATAATAAGAATATCTTAGAAATTTAGATACACAAAGTGAGAATTTGTGCAAATCAAATAAGAGGAAACACAAGTGACATTTTTATGGCATGGCAATAGACAGCAAGAAAAAAATATCCAAAATAAGAGAAAAATATGACCATTAATTAGATTGGGATGGTTTACTGGGGTAAACACATCTGCAAACGGATTGACTAAAATTCACTTTCCTAAATAGTAATTTCTACTCTTTTCCTCACCTGTTTGGAGGCCAGGACGCGTTGTATGACAGGCACAGCATAAGCAGCAGTCTTTCCAGACCCAGTCCGGGCTCGAGCCAGAAGGTCTTTCCCCTCCAGTGCTAAAGGGATGGCCTTCTCCTGGATCAGAGTGGGCTGGGACCAACCCAGATCTGCAACCGCCTTTAACGGGTTAATAAATAAATAACAATAATTCATTTTTCAGAGCAGAACATGGCTGAGTGAGACAATGGGCTTACATTCCTACACATAGATATTTCAGATTGGACATTTATGGGTTGTTGTTTTTTTGTAAAAGTTTTCTTGGTCATGGTCATGTTATTGTTCAAAAGCCAAGTGAAATGAAGTGGACATGAGGTATTTGGGGCACCTGGGGGGTCTGGGATTTAAAAAGGTAATCCAATCTTGAACCTCCACATACAGTAATTTTCCACTCTCCGGTCGATTGATGTTATTTTGGTTAGCTTTGTGGCATTTTTCCTTTTAGCAAATTAGATACAGACAGGAGGGCATGAAACAAAGGTCCTCCTTGGCTAGAATCAAGCTGGGTTAGCTACGAATATGTTGTATTAGTAAGCAAGGACAACTCCCATTAGCGTCTTTAACTTGAGTACATAAACACATGCACATTAAGTTCTATATCAGTACAGCTGGTGCAATCAGCTGGTTGCTCACTTATACTGTCTTTATAATTGCAGAGAACAAAGGTTTTCTCAACATCTTTTTTATAATGCTTCATCATGTATTGTCCCTGGATAGCTGCTACAAAAACAGAGACCAAATAAAATTTAGATCATAGATTAACATATTCTTGCTATTATTTTGATATGCCAAAATCTGGTACCAATCAGACATTCTTTGACAGACCTGTTCAGTGCCAAACCTTTGATCTGCAAATAGGCCATTCCTGCATATGTTAATATTATATTATATATGCTGTACGAATAATAATGTACGAAAGCTTTTTCAATATCTAGTATGGCTTAAAGTGAGGCGTTGTTTACACACAAATGTAATTGATGCCTCACTTTAAATTTGGTGAATTTTTTAAAAGATGTACAGTAAAGAAATGGAACTAAAGACATTTTATTGCACCTTTGGTCTGTCCTTAAGGCACCCCAGGGTGCACACTCTTTGGGAACCAATGCTTTCCACAACAGATATCAAAATGTGTGGCCCTATCTCGATGCTATGGAGGAACCATTTTTGTTAACACTTAAACAAGTATGTAGAAGTATGGCAATGGATTAAAGTATGATTACAATGTCAGTAAAGTTCCTAATCAGGTCTCAGAATCTGGTGTCGCAGTTGTCTTCGTGAAGTTATCGTTAATGCAAAATTTACTACATTACACTGAAACTATGAAATTCATTTCAATAACAACTTTTCAACCAAAAAGAACAAAACTTTTGTCAAGCTAGTAATGAGCAAGACAATACAACGGAAATAAAAAAACAAAGTTTTAGTAAGTAGGTTTAACCTGTTTCTTTACATAAACAGACTTCTGACAAGCTAGCGCAACCGTTAGTAACTCCTGTATTTGTGTCGAGTTTTCTTCACTTCTCTGCGGTTTTTACTCTTCAGCTGCGGCTTCTTCGTTTCACCAACAGTTTGTTTCGGATTTACTGAAAATGTCAAACGGTTTGCTACCTTTAAAAGACGGTCATCTAAGCCCATTTCGTGAAACTGTAGCCTCTCAGCAGCCATCTCTCCTCCTCGCCACACGCACTCACACGTGCGTCGCAAGATTTTTACGTCATGTTGCCTTCATGTCCCTCCATTCAAGCGTCTTCTTCTTCTTCTTCTTCTTCTTCTTCTTCTTCTGTCGTTTAATGGCGGTTGGCAAACAACCTATAGATGCATTACCGCCACCTTCTGGAAAGGAGTGTGGACCAGAATAGATAATTGCATAAAACTAAACAAAAACCCTAAATCCTACTATAAACCCCTATACTTTGTAAAAACCTAAACATAGCCCTGTATCCTACATTACCTGAATTCCTCTGTAACATTTCTCTAATACCCAATGAAATTTTATTTCTTTGAAGTGAGTCTTTAAGTGTCTGTCTTTGATGATAGTACTTTGGGCAGTATAAAAATACATGATCCACTGTTTCCTGTTGTCCACAATTCTCACACCTACCTGTAGCATGTTTATTCATTACTTTTAATGTACTATTCAAACCAGTATGTCCAAATCTCATTCTTGATATTATATCCTCCTCTGTATTTTTATGACTTATTCTCATTTCTCCAACTTTTCTTTGAATGCTGTAATAATGTCTGCCCTTATTTCCTCTGTCCCACTTTGTCATTTCTTTTTCATTCCTGATTTGATTATACTTTTAACCTCTGCCCTGCTATTATTTACCACCATATTTATATCGCTCTTCCTTGTTGCTCCTTTTGCATATTTATCTGCCAGCTTATTTCCTTCCACACCGATATGTGCAGGAATCCACATAAATTTAATTTTTATTCCTGTCCTCTTAATCATTACTATCATTTGAGCAATATCCAGAATTATGTCCTGTCTTGTTTCTGACTGAATGTTCTTAATGCTTATGAGAGCACTGCTGGAGTCTGAGCATATTAAAACTTTATTTGGTTTGACTTCTTCTATCCAGTTTAATGCAAATAAAATAGCTAGCAGTTCTCCTGTATATACAGCCAGGTTATCGCTAACCCTTTTGTTTGATACTACATTTAGCTCTGGGATAATAAATGCAATTCCTACCCTACTGTCCAGTGTCTTGGATGCATCAGTATACATTTTTATATATTGTGAATAATTTCTTTCAATGTACCTACTTACTTCGTTTTGAGCTATACCCTTTCCCTTTTCCTTCTTTAATAACATATTTAAATCAATTTCAGTTTCTTCCAATGTCCAAGGTGGGACAACAGAAAGTGGCACAGTGGGACTTAATATTTTATCTGCTATTCCCATCTCCCTCACCTTATTCTCTATTGTCCACCCAAAACTCCTTGTCTGTCCTCTTTCCTTCTCTTGGAAAGGCTTCAGTATATACTGAGCTGGATGATTCTCACTATGTCCTTTTAAGTTTGCCCAATATATCAAAGCTAGCTGAGCTCTTCTCATTTCTAGAGGCATTTCACCCATTTCCACTTGTAGAGCTGGTATTGGGGTGATTTTTATGGCTCCACAGCATAATCTCAGTACCCGATACTGGATTGTGTCCAACTTCTTTAACAATGTCTTGGATGCTGATTCATAAAGCATACATCCATAGTCAAGAACTGATCTGATAAGAGCAATATACATTTTCTTCAGTGCAGACCTATTTGCTACCCACTCTCTACCCCTCAAACATTTGACAATATTCCAAATCTTTTTACACTTCCCTTCTATTTTTTCAATACGTGTTTTCCATGTGAGCCTCTTATCAAACCAAATCCCCAAATACTTAAAACAATCTACTCTTTCTAAGTTCTGTCCATATAGTTTTAGATTGATTTGATTATTTATTTTCTTTTTTGTGAAAAAAAAACTACCTTTGTTTTTGCAATTGAAAATCTAAAACCCCAGTCCAGTGCCCATGCCTCTGCTTTCTCTATTGCTTGTTATAACTTTTTAATAATGTATTCTATATTTCGTCCCTTTTTCTACATAACCCCATTATCTGCAAATAATGAGACCCCAATGGACCCATCAACATTTCTAAATATGTCATTGATCATAATTGAAAACAATATTGGACTCACTATACTACCTTGAGGGGTTCCACTTTCTACTATATAATTCCCACTAAAATCTTTCCCTACTCTTACTGAAATCATTCTCTCAGTTAGAAAACTTTTAATCCATTTATACA
>JBBPCS010000729.1:7670223-7683112 GCA_037974645.1 Hollardia meadi
TAAGATGTATGCACAAGCAAACACTCTTTTACGCAAGTTTAGTATGTGTACAGATGGAGTGAAGATGTCTCTGTTCAAAGCACATTGCACACCACTGTATACTGCCCACTTGTGGTCAAGCTGCAAAAAAGCAAGTTTAAAGAAACTTCAAGTTGTTTATAACGATGCTTTGAGAATATTACTTAAGAGGCCTAGATGGTGCAGTGCTACTGAAATGTTTGTGGCTGCAGGAGTCAATACTTTACAAACTGTCCTAAGAAATCTCATGTATAAATTTATTTGCCGGCTTAATGACTCTGAAAATGAAATTATTTTTGGTTTTATCAAATATTAGGTTTAGCACTACACGCTACCAATCCCAGCTGTGGAGACATTGGTATAGTAACATTGATATATATACATATATGTTTTTTTAAATTAATTATTATCTTTTTTGTGCCTTTGTATGTATTTTATTCAATGTAATTGTGTTGTCTTCTATCTGGACCCTGAGTCTGAAATAAAAGTTTGATTGATTGATTGATTGAATGGACGTGGTCGTGACCGTGACATTTGTCTTCTCCTACCTATAATACATTGCGCGCAATAATAATAAATAATGATTGATAGGACTTATAAAGTGCTTTTCTGAACACTCAAAGATGCTTTACATGAACTGCAAGAACACATACAAAATACAGAATACAAAATACTCAAAGACGCTTACATAAATTAAAAAACAAGATACAAATACAAAGTACAGAAATTTAGAGGTTATGACAGTTCAGGTTTGGAGAAGCAGTGGGAGTCAGGTATTGTAGGCTTTTATGAAAAGGTGGGTTTTGAGTTGAGTTTTAAATGAGTGGAGTTAGTCTGAGTTGCGGATGTTTGGAGGGAGGGAGTTCCAGAGGGTTGGGGCAGCAATGGCAAAGGCTCTGTCCCCCAAGGTGCGGTGCTTGGTCCTGGTGATGGGGGTCAGAAGGTTGGCATCAGATGATCTGAGGTGGCGAGTGGGGGAGTGACGTTGGAGGAGGTCTGTAAGGTATGAGGGGGCGAGGTTATTGAGGGCTTTGTAGGTGATGAGCAGGATCTTGAAGTGAATGCAATATGCTGAATGCTAAAGTGACTCCTTCAAGGTAAGGACTTGAAGGTAATGGATTTGTTTATATGAAAAGTTTTTCATTTTAAGGATTAAAGCAACATCAATATTTTATATTAACATATTATATAAAATGTGTCATGTTAATAAAGCAAAACAGAATTGGCACCATCTCTGCAGTTTAACCTTAATATGTGCAGTGTTTTGCATCTTCCATCTTATTGTTTTCATTTTCAGACGCAACTTGTTAATGTTGAGGTTTTGGCCAATCAGTGTAGTTTTCAATAGTAACAGGCAACTGTTTTTAGTACCAAATAACAGACAGACACACTGAGATACTAGCTGTTAAACACAGTGAAGCATTTTGCCGCTAAAGGGCCAAATAGGCTATTTTCCCAGTAGTGTGAAAGTGTGTGAATATTGGACTTAGGTGGACAAGCACAGCAGTTTTAGCTTTTGATTTGATCAGGGAAAATACCCATGCTGACGTGCATACCTGTTACATTGAACAGAATCTGGAGTGTTGATTTGATTTAACGGATAACCGAATCCAGATATACAGTGCAATGGACATTGGTTGGTTTTAAGCCCAGAACACATATCTGGAACAAGTGCAGCTGTTCACCACTCAGTGGCTTATTTGAGTATATTAGTTTAAATGAAAGTCATTACACACTGTAAGAGCTAAACAGTTCCCGTTTCCCAAATCAAGGTCTGACCTGGACCAGCTTCTTCATGTTTGGTCAGATACTGTAGGTCCTTCCTCAGGAACATCTTCAATCAAAAGGAGTGAACATTCTAATGGGGCTTTTATTGATGCATTTTTGTTTACTTGAATAAACTGAGTGAAAATTAACAAAGCAAAGGGGGATTGTAACAATTTAAAAAACTAATTCACTGACTTGAACCAGAGAAAACCAACTCTAGGTTTGAAAATGATCCATGTTAACAGGCTGCAAAGTTTGCTGCAGCTAAATATTAAATGTCAATTTCATTTTAAATTTAACTTTAATTTTAATTTTAAAGCCTAAGCAAAAGTCAAAGTGGAAAAACATTAATTTGCTGGCTGGATTTAACAATAACTTGCAAACATGAAGGAGGACTTACAAAATTGTTTTGCGGGCTGCTGAATCTCTTCTCTGGGCCAGTAGTTTGAATCCAGCCTGAGCTGAGACAGCATTAACAAGATATCATTGTTTTTTCGACTGAATAAAAGCTCCATCTAGAACCATAGATGCCAAATTGACGGCGTGCTTATTTAAACTGTAAAATTAAGCTGTGGCTAGAACAAGCAACATGAAAAGCACTTCACACTCAAGCTTTACTGTGGATGAAAAGCTGACACAAGATCACATTCTCATCTCAGACTGAACACCACCTTTATCTCCCAGATGTTGGGGAAACCAAATCTGATGTATGTCAGTGCTACAGCTGGCTACAGATCACGTTACAGACTCTCCACCCTGATAAGTAATACATGGAAATAAGGTTGAAAATTGGTCAATTGAACTGAGAGTTTTTTCTTTCAGTGACAACGAGGACTCCTCTCATATACATAAATTCATGAACATGAATACAAATGAAGAACAGTCAGTCTATACAACCCTAATGGAATGCTGAATTATTTGGGTTGAAACATGTTCAGCATATTTTCTGATGTAAAATATTTAAAATCAGCCCAGTCGTCAGAACAAAATGTTGGATTGTACATTTGTGCAAACCACAGATATGTTACATTTGTACATTTCATATCAACATTTCCAAAGTGACGTACTTCATATTACTTGTATTATATGGGCTCAGTTCCTCATCTGGAGGGTGTTGGTGTGACACATGAATAAGCGTGTGCCAAGCAGCAGACCACTGTTCAACACATCGGGATATTTCCAGCTGTATTTGTGGCAAAAAACAGGTATTTTAAGCCAAAACATGATCTTGTCCTAACCCTGCCCAAGTGTTTTTTGCACCTAAATCTTAGCCACAGTGGTCTCACAACATAAAATTTAAAAATTTGAAACGTTAATTTTCAACATGACTGCTACATATGAAACACAAATTGGACATAAGTAACATATCGATCATTTGAAGAAACGTACAATGCCAAAATGTATTCAGGTGATGTGGTTGCTTTTAGCCTTTTCTGTCTGTCTTTCTTTATGTGTCTGTAGCTCTGACTGACATCAAGCTCTGGGCAATTGATCGACAGGGTTTCCAGACCATTATGATGAGGACTGGTCTCATCAAACATTCCCAGTACACAGACTTCCTCCGCAGGTACAGCTCATACATATGCTCACCACTTCACTGTTTTAAGCTCTCACCACATGAGAATGATTCATATCTCTCACTCTAATCTCTGCTCCCAGCGTTCCCTCTTTCCAGTCACTACCTGAGGACGTTCTCAGCAAACTGGCTGATGTTTTGGAGGAGGTGACGATTCCCAAACACTTTTCTATTATAAGCACTCGCTCACGGACATACAGTGTCTGTTCCTGCCATCTGTTCTTCCATCTGACAAATGCA
Organism: Hollardia meadi; assembly: GCA_037974645.1. Classification (NCBI taxonomy): domain Eukaryota; kingdom Metazoa; phylum Chordata; class Actinopteri; order Tetraodontiformes; family Triacanthodidae; genus Hollardia; species Hollardia meadi. Next base: position 7,673,825 of record JBBPCS010000729.1, read on the forward strand.
AATCGTAAGAAACATTCTGTTCAGTAATCTGAGGTATCTTGTACACATGATTCCCATCTCTCTCTGCTCTTTCTCAGACTCATTACAGCGACTCTGATTACATTATCCGTCAGGGCGCCACCGGAGACACATTCTTCATCATCAGTGAAGGACAGGTGAGGAAGAGGGATGACAAGAGAATGACAGACTTATTAGGAGGTGAAAAAAGAGCAATTAGCAGAGAGGGAAAGGGAAAGAATAAAGGCCGGGGAAAGGTGATAACAGAGCTGAGAAGTCAGGTGGTTCCATCATCAAGGGGGTCAATTGGGTGCAATGTCACCCATGATGAATCGCATGCCGACCCATTACATACCCCTGCCATATCCCAAAATTTCCAAGGGAAAAAATGAGACTGATTAAGAATTGGTGCACTTCACAGGTTGCTGAGGGTGCTGCAGCAACCCCAAACCCCACGTGATGGAGGTATATTATTGTTTTTGTTACTGACGTGTTAGAGCCCCAGTTCCTGTCAACCACAGTATCTTTTGTCATGATTATTGTTAGCAGCTCAAGCTTTCCACTTGGTTTCCTATGATATTTTGTAGTGTCCTATAGTTTGTCTGTTGGCCTATTTGCCTTAAAAAGTGTGGTTTTGTCATGAGTGAAGACTCATGTCATGTCATAACTTATCCGCCATTTATGTTAAGATGTGATTTGTTATGTTGTGAGGGCTTTATGAAAGCTTTATGCACAAAAACCGAAAACCGAGACACACACACAAAAAAATACTCACAACTACAACTAAAAACTATCATTCTTTTTTTTTTTATATACTTTTTTTCAAAATGCCACTGTGTCCTTTTTCAGGTCATGTTTGGTTTTCAGTGCCAAATTTTATTTTTAAATGCCAAAATTCACTGTCACTGTTCTAGTCTCGCATTCAACATGTTCCATGCAAGAACAAGCAGTGTCCATAAATCTCCATTCAGCCAAACATTTCACCAAAACAACAATGCAGCCTTCACTTGGCGTAGCGTAACCGTCAAAAAACTATTTGTGTTCCTCCATCTAGCAACACCTGTCCTATGAGTAATGGTTCACACCTGTATTGTAGTTGACCCAAAGCACAAAATTGACTCCTACACTGGACAAATTTGGTGTGTACATACCACATATACATTGCTCTAGAAATGGCTCCTACATGTTGTAATTGTTGTTTGCAGCTGGAGGTGTCCTGTTAACAGCTATCTCTTTTATAATGGAGGTCTATGAGGGAAATGCTTTGTGGGCAGCAGGTGTTTTTTTTTGGCTGCAGTACCATGAGTGGCCACTAGGAGAAATTGGCAGCATGATTGAGCGGTAACGACCACATATGGTAAGACAAATGGGGCGTGAACGCGAAAAAGGACAATGCGAAATTGGTCTGTTCAGCAGCTTACACAAATGGCAAATTTTAAGGCAACAACAGGGGCACACCTTTACTTCATAACTGAATTAGTGTTTAATGAAAAAAATGTGACAACTCAAAGATAAAATAGGTTGTGATCTGTGCTGTCCACAGGTAAAAGTCTCTCAGCAGAACTCGGTCAACGACGAGCAGGTGACTGTGAAGACTCTCTCCAAAGGGGACTGGTTTGGCGAGCAAGCTCTGAAAGGGTGAAGCATATGCACAAATTAAAAGAATTCACTGAGAATCGTACTTAATCATTCATTATTTAACATACTATATGTTTTGATATTGATTTCCCATCTTCAAGGCAGAGACTATCTTCTCCAGAGAACCACAGGTTTTGTTCAGATGACCTATGTTTATGTTTCCCAGGCAGGGACCCCTAGAGCAGTATATATCATACTGTATATAGCAGTATATACCTTTGGTTATCGCCCCAAAAAACACAATGTACCAACTGTACAGATGTTACTCATAAGCTAGCAACGGACACACAGATTGTAAGTGTGGTATAACAAATTATGCCTTGCCAGTTGGGAGATCAACTTAGGCCAGAAGAGCATGGATGTGCAGGCTCCATCACCATGCTCTTTGACAGCAGGAGATGTGAAGGGAGAGCAACACATCTGATTAAAAGATTATTTTAATGCCTGTCCTCCCCTGATCAAAGGCAGTGGCTACGCTCTGTCTCTCTTCCTGCTTCCCAGTGTGCATTGAGTGTCTACATGCAACACACGTATCACAGGGTTCTGTTTCAAAAACAGACGTAATCGGAAAAAGAATTATGATGTTGTGATTTTTTTTATGCCGCCATCCCAAGGTGCAAACAGTGAGAATATTTTCAAAAAAAAGTGCAAAATAATCAAAAAGCAGAAAAACAAAATTAGCTTTTTCCAAGATTACAAAATATTACAAAAGGCTTTTCCTCAATAACAAAAAAAAAAAAAATACAATCCACTACGCACCCTGGGTGTTCAATAGATGTTACCTTCTCTGTAACAGAGCCAAGACTGACTCCCCAGGGCCCAAGGCAGCCTCAAGTCAGATTTATTAAAACTGGGAACATTAAGAGGTTTACCTGTTTCATTTATTTCTTCAAGATTTCATCATGAAACAAATAGAAGATAATCGCTACCTGGAAATCTATCTACAAACCTACGTATGGTGTGAAATGGACATTAAAATCCTCTGCAAAACACTGAGGCATTTAAACTATTTATAAAGTGTTTAGAATTCATAAAGGTATAACTACAGCTCATGTATCACTCCACTAACAATGGCACAATAATAAACTAAACCTGCATTTCGCTTCTTATTTCTTTGTTTCCCTTTGCAGAGAGGATGTTCGCACAGCCAGTTACACAGCTGTGGGAGACGTCACATGTCTGGTCATTGATAGAGAGTGAGAGAGGATCTTTGTTAACCATAAATATCAGTATTTATATGGCGGTGACATCTGTGGCTCACTTTGTACGCACTCTCTAAAGGCATCTTTGTGTTTCTGGTTTGTTCACTGACTCATTTCATACTTCCAAGGTCTTTCAAGCAGCTGATTGGAGGACTGGATGATGTCAACAACAAGCAGTATGACAGCGATGAGGTCAAGGCAAAGTGAGTTCATTGATATATTTTGTCTTTTCTTTAGAAGTTCAACTTTTGATTGTTATGGAAATGTTGTGGCAATTTCACTCTTCTGAATAAATGTCTTAGCCACTTTTACATCACATGGAAATCTTGCAAGATGGGAAACGCTTCCAATTCAGGCAGAGGACTGAAGTTAAGCTTGTATTAGTTGACAGGGTTCATGCTTTACAATCATTGGCTCATTCACCAGCAGTCAGCTGACTAGTGGCTTTGAGTCATAATTAGTAATAGACCATTGTAGGCTTGTGATCTCCTATATTATTGTTATTGTCAACAAATGTCATGGGCATGTACAAACCAACACTGTGTTAATCCGTGTCTCAGTACTTTCTGACTTCTTGTCTGTGGCTCTCAGCACCAAGCCCATTGATTCCTACTGAACATGTAAAATATATTGTAAAGTGTCATTTTTTAAAAAGTTGGAAAACTTGTTATGTAATATGTAATATAATTTAATATGGAAAACTGCCAATGACGCAGACTTGACCTACATGAAGCATGTGACTTATACGTCACTCGCCACTTCCAGTGAAGAGCTGAAAACATCAGATGTGTGTGGATCGATGAGGAGAAACTTTCCTCACATTAATACATGAAACTGTCAGAAGTGTCATATTTTCATATTAAAAAAAACTGTTACATTTGGATGGAAACTTGACTAATGATGTTCCTTTAACCCAGCTGTGTCCTGTCCTGCACAAGCCGGACATCTTCTAGCTTTGAAGGACACTCATTTAATCTCCTTCTTAATGTTTTCTGTAGACTGCAGGCAGAGGCGGATTTCTTTTCCAGCGTGTCACTGAGTGATTTCAATATAATCTGCACTCTGGGGATGGGAGGCTTCAGTCGAGTGGAGCTGGTGAGTATATATGTATATATATGTGAAGATGCTCCGTAGCTGCTAGTAATGTATAGATACATGCTATGCTTGTCTGTTTGTACTGAATGTGTTCAGGTGCAGTTAAAGAATGAAGCCAATCGATCGTTTGCCCTCAAAGTGTTGAAGAAGCGTCACATCATGGACACCAGCCAGCAGGGCCACATCCTGTCAGAGCGCCGCATCATGATGGAGGCTCACAGTCCGTTCATCATCAGGTCAGACGCCGTTTTTATCTTGCCGAGGACAGTGAGGGTTTATACAGGGGTAATTAAAAGTGCATTAAGCCGCTTCACCCATTAGAGGATCTAAATGGTGGAAATAGTGACTTTCTCTTTGGTGTTATGTTCAGTGGTGGAGTGTAACTAAGTACATTTACTCAAGTGCTGTACTTGATTACAAATTAATTATTATCAATTAATAATATTTTATATTAAGAGCAATATACAATATACATATACAATAATTTGAGTTCCTGTGATTTAAATTTAAATCTTTTGAAGTTCCGAATATACTGTATCTTCCTATCTTATTTATCTATTGTCTTGGTTACATGTTGCATCCATACTATTTGCAGGAGACTTTATCTCACTTTATCTAACTATTCCTTAAATCTAACTTTTAAACACACACTCTTCTGTCTTCCTGTAGATTGTATCGGACCTTTAGAGACTCCAAATATCTCTACATGCTGATGGAGGCTTGCCTTGGAGGAGAACTGTGGACACTACTGCGAGATAGGTTTGCGATTGTGTGTGTTAGTGTTTTCAACTCTGAAAGACCATGAAATCCTCAGCGTCGGTCCTTTGCCTTTCAGGGGATCATTCGATGACAGCACCACTCGGTTCTACACCGGCTGCGTCGTAGAGGCTCTGGCTTTCCTGCACTCCAGAGGAATTATCTACAGAGACCTCAAACCTGAGAACATCATACTGGACAACCGAGGATATGCCAAACTGGTGTGGACACGTCCATCCAGATTTAACACGACAACATGGATCAGATGTTTCACAAAGAAAATATTCATAATTTGTGTTTTCTTTTGCCCAGGTGGACTTTGGCTTTGCTAAGAAGGTGGGTCTGGGTAAGAAGACGTGGACATTTTGTGGGACTCCTGAGTATGTCGCCCCTGAGATCATCCTGAACAAAGGTCACGACAGTTCAGCTGACTGCTGGTCTCTGGGAATACTGGTCTTTGAGCTGCTCAGTGGCAGGTACACCAGTAGATGTTAGACATTTCTTTAAACCCATGATGGAGGAAGTATTCAGATCCTTTACTTATGTAAAAGTACTAATACCACACTGTTAAAGTGCTGTTACAGGTAAAAGTCCTACATTGAAAATGTTAAGTGAAAGTATGTAACATAATCAGGAAAAATCATGAACTTAAAAAGTAAGTACTCATTGCAGTAAAATGGCCCCTGTGCCTGTTACAATATTATATATTAGATTATTAGATTATTATGACTCATGCATTAATAAAAGCAGGATTTTACTGTTGTAGTTGGTTGAATGGAGCTCGTTTTGAAATATTTTGTATAGGACAGCAAATATTGGTTATTTTCATTACGGATTAATCTGCTGATTATTCCCTCCATTAGTTGATCAATTGTTTGGTTTGTAAAAATGATGAAATACCTTCACAATGTTTGTTTTGTCCAAACAACAGTCCAAAACTCAACATTACATTAAAATGACTAAAATCATATTTGATCATATTCTTTTCAAATTGTCCATTTTAAGTTTGGCAATGTTATAGAAGTGCGATGATAAATCTGCGGAGGATTTTCGTTTTAGTGTATATCACTTAACAAATTTACAGTTAATCAAACTTAACAGCCTAAGTGAATTTGGGCCTGCAGGGATCAATTATGTCTGACTGTTGGAGTTCAGTGGGCCCAGTTTGGGTTCTCTGTTGAATAAATGAACCTTTTTCCACTCCCTGTCTACAGTCCTCCATTTTCAGGCTCTGATCCCATGAAGACGTATAACATCATCCTGAGAGGCATCGACATGATCGAGTTTCCCAAGAAGATCACCAAGAGTGCTGCTAACCTCATCAAACGACTTTGCAGGTTGTCAGTCCTCCCTAACTGCACAGATAATGTCAAACAGAGAGATGGTTCTTTTTTTTGCAAACATCTTAGCAATGTGTGTTTCTCAGGGACAATCCTTCAGAGAGGCTGGGAAATCAGAAAAATGGAGTGAAGGATATCCAGAAACACAAGTAAGACAGTAAAGATGCCTATAATGAGATGTCACTGTGAGTGCTTTCAGCAGATTAGACTGTGGTCATGGCAACCTGTCCTTGTCCTTCAGGTGGTTTGAGGGCTTCAACTGGGATGGCCTCCGCCAGGGAACCATAGACTCTCCATATACACCCACAGTGGGTATTCTTCGGTGTCTTTTTGACGTAACAGTTCACAGATGAGAGCATTAACATCCTCTGTTCTTCTATCAGGTGGACGGGCCATTGGACAACAGCAATTTTGACTATTTCCCAGAGGACACAGAAGACCCTCCTCCTGATGAAGAGTCTGGTTGGGACCTTGAGTTTTAGCAGCAAGTGATAATCATCGTAAATCGTACAAAAGAAAAGAGTGGGAACAGGATTCTTCAAAAAGGGGAAGTGAAGCCGTCTTAGAAGGGGTTAAAGGTTTTTATTTCTTATGAATGTTTGCACCACAAGTCAAAGGGCAAAACAAAGACGTATTAGTATATGTAGAGTATAAAGGTGTATATTTATATAAACTAATAATATCTTAAGATAATGTCATCATTTTAGAAAAAGTTTGAATATGTTTAGGATAAGGTGCTTTGAGAAAAATCTGAAGATCTCAAGAATAAAGTTGAAATCTTTACGAAAAATAATATTTACAAAATAATCTGTACCATTTTGAGAAAAAGTCAGAATTTTGAAAAAAGAAAAAAAATAGAGAATAAGGTTGCAGGATTTTGACAAAAAAAGTCATAATATTTTAAGACTCTAATACTCTAGGATAATCTTAAATTTCAGGACTCTTTTTCTTTAAAAGGTACTGCACATTTACATGTGTTTTTTTAGCTGAAAACTAAAATATACTGTACTATTTTAATGACTGTACTTTTAATGAAACATCAATACTGGTTTTGATATTGATATTTCTGAGAAAGTCAGAGCTGACATAGAGTCAACCATTTGGGCCCTCTAATTAAAGGTGGGCAGCCCACCTCCCCCAGCCCTTGAGAGGGAGTCTGTGAAACCATGCTCATTTTCAAATATATATCTCATAAAGGGGCGGGGCAGTGACGAAACCCACGTGACACAGATACAGGAAATGACTCGTCAGTGAGCTATCTTCATGAATGTATCATTTAGAACTTGGATAAGACGAGAGTGCTCAGCCTTGCATGCAATTTTGCCCAGTGGCCACTCACAGTATTGCAGCTAAAAACCATTTTCCCAATAGACCACCATTATAAGAGATGTAACTGTTGACAAGACACCTCGATCTGCAAACAATTATCTTTGCGTCTGGTATTTAGTTATTCTTTATACATCTATGGCTGTCTCGGTTTCTGAACTGTCTCTGCTATTATGACTCACTGGATCCACCTATCCAGGATAGGCTACCTTGCGGGAAGCCCCGCCCCTACTCTGCCTCGGATTGGCTATACCCTTCCAGGCATTCCACGCCTCTCCTAAATGCTAACGCTTTCCTTGCTATGATGCTAACCAGCACTACGAACTAGACAGGTCTGGGAGGAGTTTAGCACTGGTTACCATTCTAGCAAAGCAAATGCTAGCATTTAGCAGATGCCTGGAATGCCTGAAAGGCTATAGCCAATCAGAGGCAGAATAGGGGCGGGGCTTCCTACAAAGTATACTCTGTAGTCATGATAGTTTCTCCCAGCAGTCGTCAGCCTGTCACACTATCAAAGTGTCTCCTTACCTTCCGCATCCTACACCATGTAGCCACCAGGCCAGACCTCTACAGTGGTTGTCCTGTTTAGTCCTCTGCTGCATTTTTAAATATGCTGGCAGGGAGTGAGCTGAATTTGGGTGTGCAGTTACACTTTAAATACAACTTAACTTTTTAACTTAACTCAGATTTTCTCCTAAAAGTGGCTTTAATAGTCCGCAAAATACAGAACATCAACAAAGACTTATCAGTTTCATTATTTTCAAACAGCTTGAATTAAAATGTCCAGCAGACTTTTCATTATAAATTATTGTTAAGTTATTATGTTTAACATTTTCCCACATGGGTTTCAAGGTCCATTTAATCAGAAAGAGAAAATGCAGTTTTCTCACTGCACTGCTTCTATTTCTGTACCTGCTGCCAATTTTATTATTTTTTAATAGCATCTGACATGCTGTGATTCATAAGAGTGATAAATTCAGTCATCGGTCCAAGTTTCCTTATGATTTTGCTTTTATTCTTCTTAGATTCTTCTAATCATTCTTCTTTTGAGTGAGATTAGAAGATCAACATCAACACTGACTGACTGAACAAAAGAACGTTGTGCTGCCTTCAGGTACCAGGCCTCCTGGGATGCAATACGTCAGAGCTAATTCAGTAAAAGCACTAGAACCACAGGGGTAAATATGACAGGGACAGCTGGGCCTCTCTATAATCCCCAAGTTACTGAGATGTGGCATTTATGAGCAGAGAGAATACAGATCTTGTTAGCAGTTGACAGGAAAATGATATGTAACATGTTTTCCATTCATATTTCCACTTTAATGTTGTCACTCATGACACCTTGATGGCAGAAGATTAAGATGGCAGCGCTCTTATATTTGAGCTTCATTTTTCTACAGTGGGAGGAGGTGGAGACGTGTTGTCCATCTTTATGTCTTTATGTCAATAATGCTGCTGTTTATTTGGTCCAGCCAACCTTTCCATTAGATAGCATTATTTCCCATGGTCACTGGTTGATTTTAATCTTATTCATCTTTTCTCTCGTAAAAGTGAAAAATACTTTCTAATAACATTAAAGCAGTGTTTCTTTAACCAACTAATGGAGGGAGCTAACGTTAGCTTACTTAACTAGTGAGCTACATCTGATAAAATCTGCTACCAACTGTTGTTATTTCAGAAAAACTTTAAGGTTGACAGCTAAAAATGTCTGTTTTTAGTTTTGTTTTATTTAATTTGATGATAAAAGTGCCATGATTATCTCCATAAACCAAACCTGGAAAGTTTGGCAGGTGAAACGAATAATTTAAAAAAGTCTTACAATATCAATAAAAAAGTCGTATCTCCAAAATAAAGTCAGTATTTTACACACACACACACACACACACACACACACACACACACACACACACACACACACACACACACACACACAC
>JBBPCS010000729.1:7698894-7727003 GCA_037974645.1 Hollardia meadi
TGTGTGTGTGTGTGTGTGTGTGTGTGTGTGTGTGTGTGTGTGTGTGTGTGTGTGTGTGTGTTCACCCCCCCCCCCCCCCCCTTTGTCTCGCAGGAGTTGGTAGGGAAAGGATTTCCTCTCCTTTAAATTCCTGCTGTGCATGGCCTGGCCAGGGTCTGAGGAGCTTAACTATTCATTTGTTTTCATTTGGTCACTTAGGTTTGGTTAGGGATTAGGAAGTATTCATATACTTTACTCAAGTAAAAGTAGGCCACTATTACCACACTGCAAATACATGGGGGAAAGTGACATGATTTAGGTGTTATATTGTACTAATAATAGAGAATCAATTCACCTGAAGGGCGATGGAAGTAGAAGAAGCAATAGGCTACTCCCCTGTGAAAATCATTGGGGTAAAGAACTGTAATTAAGAAGGCTACATTGTTTTTCAATTTTATTCAACTTTATACTCCACTGTATTTCAGAGGGAAATTAGGTACTTTTTGGAGATTCATATTTTACATACGAAGAACAAATAGAAATATGACCAAATAAAAAGTAGTCAAAAATTAACCTCCACCATAAAGAGAATTGTGTGCATGAGTTGAACTGCATCCTGTAGAGAATTTACAGTGGAGGAAGTATTCAAGTAAAAGTACTAATACCACATATACTCTGTTACAAATAAAAATGTTTGGTAAAAGCACGTAAGTATAATCAGGAAAATGTGCTTAAAGTATTCAAAATAAAAGTACACAATGCAGTAAAATATCCCCTGTGACTGTTATGATATAACATATAATATGTTAGGATGTAAAAGCAGATTTTGCTGTTGTAGTTGGTTGAGGTGGAGCTCATTTCTTTTTTTTTCTATTAAAAAAAAACCCAACCTGTCCAGCAACATAGACATGCAGAATGATAGATCTGGATGCCCTATAGTGCTGGGCAGATTTGCCCTGCAAGGGAGGAGTTTAGAATACTCCACCTGTTGCATAAACTTTTTTTTTTTTTGGAGCTTATTTCTAACTATTATGTATAAGACGGCAACTAATGAATTATGGACCTATTAATGTACTGATTATTTTCTCCATTGATTGGTTGTTCGATTGGTAAAAATTCGGAAAATAGTGAGAAACATCATCACAATTACCCAAATAACAAACATCATATTTTATAAACTCTTCATATATTGGTGTGCAGAAATCTTGATTTTTAAAGTAACCGAAACTGTCAGAATACTAAAGTAAAGTACAAGTATGTCAAATTTGTACTTAGGTACAGCACTTGAGTAAATGTACTTGCTTTCCAGGACCATGTGTTAATGAATAATAAAATACTCAACCAGATACTATAGCTACATTATGCTGCATGTAACGATATATTAAAACTAGAGAAAGTTTCTACACACACACACACACACACACACGGACCCCATTGTGAATTCATTGGCGGATTGGCATAATGTGTGCTTGAGAGTGTCAGGCTGTGAACAATGGATCTGAGTGTTTGTATCTGGGTGTGTTGTGAGCAGAGGTCAGAGACAGAAAGCGTATTGTGTGATTACTTGTACCAAACAGACACTTCTGCATTGCTGATCTTTTATTTAGCTGAATACTAATATCCAGTAAATTTACAAAGACCGCAACAACAACAACAAGTTGAAGTTCGTATACTCCTATGAGTTGTGAGTCAAGTTCAAAGAGGGTGAAAGAGTCTAAATTTACAGTAGGAACTGTCGCAAATATTGTACTTAACTACAAATACTTGTGCTTTACTTTAATATTTCAATTTTATACAACTTTAGACTTCAACTCCACTACATCAGGCAGATATTGTAAATTTTTTTGTACGATTGTATGATTTTCTCTTCTCTGGGGAGCATGAGTGTTCTCAGTAAATATGACAGTTAGAATGTCTGCAAGATAAAATGTGCTGTCTCTAAAGGAAGACATGGAAAACATGAAGCAATCATCCCTTTTGAGGAGTAAGTACACGTTTCTGCCAGTGTGCTCATTAGACTGTGATTTTTCTTCTATAAAAATGATGATTTTGGCCTAAAAGGCCAGGTTTCTTCGCAAATGATCCTCTGAGGACTGAGAATAAACATAATGAATTTCATCAGCAATCTGGCTGTTAGTCGAAGAGGACATGAAGGTCACGCTGTGAGGTAGAGTAAATTATTTTGGAATGTTGAAGTGGAGAAATAACTTCACCTTAGCACAAATGTACTATTTCTTACGTACATATACACCATATGACACTGAGGTTTATGTCAGTGAGTCCTCCATCTGCTCTTTAATTTGGAACAATGCCACAAATAAAAACAATGTTTAGTTTGAAATAGAAAAGAGAGTTTGGATGACATTAGAATCAAAAGAAGGCTGGGATCAAAGCTAGATGGATATTTTTGTTGGACTATAGTTATATTATTAAAACTATTCTGTGGTAAAACACTGGAGGATAAAATTGTGCAGCTGTCCACAAGGATGTGGGGTTAATTCCTGTTGAATTGCAGCCTATAAAGTGTTGCTGCATATTGTTTTTAAAGAGGCTTTATTGTCTTTATATTTTTGTGGTTACACTGTTTTAGACATCTTGAAGTCATTTTCTGCACCTTTTTCAGGGGAAATACACGACTGTTTAACTTATTATTGTGAGCTAATGAACACCCTCTCAATATTTGAAGATAGAGGCAGAAGAAAAAGGTTGCAGTGCACAAAGACTTACAATGTGAGTGAACCGCAGTCACAGATATAAAGCTTTTCTTACTAAAAAAAAAAATCATAACATGAAGATAAACTCCTTTTTTCCTTTAAGCTCCTGAATTATGGACCTAATATACTCCAGGAAGAGAAGGTATAATCCATTCTTTGCACTATGCATGTACAAACTGCATCTCTCTCATGTACACAGGACCGTAGTGTGATGGATGAACTGTGAGGGGAGGCATGAGCTGTTATTTCCTGTTTTGCTCAAGGCCAAAAGCATTTCCAGCATCCATTAGGAACCCAACATCAGGTTTGCACATACCTTTATTCATAGGGTGGTATAGGCATTTTGACTCATGGCTGCATATTTATCTTTGTCTATGCACAGCAGATATACAGTCCATATAATTGACTGTATGTAAACCCCTCCCCCTCAATGATATCAAGTAGGACATGAGCCAAATTTAAAAACTCAAAGTACACCTTAAATAAAGATGCAAGATGGCAGCGCTCGTATCCGGGATATTTTGGCTTCATTTTTGTATAATGGGAGGAAGTGGAGACGCGTCCATCTTTATTTATTATTTATGTCAATGGTCCATACATACTGTATATTGAATGTGTCTGTATAGAGTCTGTGCACTGTCAAAATAAACAGTGTAGAAAAAGTGCAGTGGCCCAGAGAGCTCAACGCACTACAACTTTAAAAAAAACAACAAAAAAAACAACTTTCAAGACACAAGCTAATAAAGAAAACATCTTTTTTTCAATTTGACAACACATGCGACATTTAGGAAAAAAATGTGTGAGAAAATACAACTTAATAAACAAAACACAATCAAATAAAATATGATCAAACACTGCTAGTAGCACAGATGACAATGGAAACCTGTTCCAGTGGATACTAAACACAGCTGGGACACACTTGTTGTTGTCTTGGTTTGTGACACATAGTCATTGAAGTGTTGTTGGAACATTAGCTAAAATAGTTGTTTTTGGTGGGACAACAAAGTGTGTCCCAGCTATGTACACTCATGTTCATCACTTTTTAGTATCCCCTGGAAACCGCTTTCCTTGTCTTCTGTGCTACTTTGTGCATTTTCTCACTTTGCAGAATGCTGCACGTGTCAAATTGGTGAATGTGTTTTCTCTATTTGCTTGTGTTTTGTCTCCTTGCCTGCGTCTTCTTAAAAGGACAGTTCATCCGCAAATCAAAAATGGCTGTATGCTATATATACTGTACATGTAGAATGTTTTGCTGTGGGAGGTGAAAGAAATCATGACCCGGTTACTCAGGATAATTCACAGACCTTGTTGTGGGCAGTTTCATGTAGGAACTATTTTCTCTCCGTATCACCACACAGAAGAAAGCATGAATCTACTAATGGACAAGAGGCTAACTAAGCTAGCATAACGTTACAGCTCAGCCGAGAAGGATGCCATTAATGGGTAGATGTACTGTATGTTTCCTTCTGCGCAGTGCTACAGAGAAGTTCTATAGAATGAAAATTGTGACATGAAACTGTTACAAAAAGGTCACTGGATTACCTTCAGTAACAGGGTTATGAGTTTTTCAAATTTAGTTTTTGGTGTCATCTAGTTCCATTACATTTGAGAGAACACAGAAATCTCTACATCCAATATCTCCAAAACTCAGCAACTCAGACCAAAGCAATCCAGATGGATAAATAGCACTATAGGTAAGAGTAAAAGAATATGTTCACAGTTTACATTTGCATGACTTTGGGCTGATGATCAGTCCTCCAGTTGTCTCCCAGCAGAGGAGAGTATCCAGTCTTCATTTTGAACATTCCCTGTAAGAGCATTGAGCAGATGTCTCTGTGAGTTGGTGAGCCACAGCAGCCCCAGCCCCAGCCCCAGCCCAGCACTAACTACTGACCCTGTTAAACCACACAGTCAGACCAGTCTGGACCCACCCAAACCTGGAGCCAGAGCCAAACCCCAGGCTCTGGACAGACGATAGAGAGGAGCAGAGCAAAGCAAAGCCAGGAAGTGCCAGGCCAATAAAAAGCACATTCCAAGTCACCAAACTCAGCCTCAAGACTTTTTCTGAACTCCCACAGCATTCAGCAGCAGCACACACAGGTGCTCTACTCATCAGATTCCTCCAACAGGCAAACAAATAAGGATTATTTTATAGCGCTTTTGGCAACAGAGGTTACAGACAGGGTAAGAGGGAGATATGAAAAGCAAGGAGAAATAAGTTCACAACACAAGTTATAAAACCAAGAGAAACACAAAGAAAACTAATGACTTTTAAAATTAGTTTTAAAGATATAAATATTGATTTGGATGGAAAATTTTGGGCAAAAAAAAAAAAATGGACCAGTTAATATTCGAGCCAATGAAATAGTTTCTGTTATAGTTGAGAAGTTCCTGATCTTATGTCTCTCTCTCTTTTTTTCAGTCACTCCTGGAAAGTCTGTAGTGTTTTTTTTTTTTCCAGGTCCACTTCAGCCGTGGAAAGCCCAAAAACCATTTATGCAAATTGGAGTTGAAGTGACCTTGAAGGCCGAGCCACATCTGACCAGCTCAGTCTCCTCCCTCGTGTCCTCTTCGATCTTTGTCAGCGTTGCCTGCTGCTAAACAGGAACATCCTGAAGGCTTTCTGAGCTTCAGCAAGGAAAGTGTGTAATTTAGGCGACATGTTCAACCCCACCAAGCTGCACTCTAATGAAAGTCTGGGCTCGGGGCTGGGCTATATGATAATGCACTGTAATGCTGCATGTGTGTGAGAGACAGTATGTACTTACAGACCTGCTTTTAATTAAATGGTGAGAGTTTTATACTTTTTAGGGTGATAACGTCCTGTGTGGTCTTTTACTGCACATACACCTGTAACTCAGTCGTAAACGTGTGCATGCATGCTCACATGTTTGTGCGTGTGGTTCTTTCTCAGTGTTTAGATGAGCACATCCCCCTGAGGTCACAGAGGCTGCAGCCGCAAAGAGATTGTTGTGGAGCTGGTTGGAAAGTTCGCTGGTTCCTGGGTGGAACAAAGACTCCTTCCAAATGTTTCAATCCTGAATGCTTCTGTCACACTGACAGACAGGGGTGAAAGAAACAAATCGTTTACCTATTTTTGGTAAAAGTACACAAGTATCAGCTGTTGTGCATTAAAAGGTCTCTGTGACGCATAACTGGTTCTATGTTAAATTATTAGATTGTTTATACTGATGCATCAATGTTAGAGCAGCATTTTACTTTTGTAGCTGTCCAAGTGGAGCTAGTTTGAAGCCAAAATCTTCACTGTAGCTGCTAGCTTTTTTTTCTTCTTTTTTTAGGGTTTAATTTTTACATTTTGAAACAGGCCCACAGCTTGCACAGTTGTTAGAATGCTGCAACTCTGTCTTGCTGTGAAGCTGCAGAAATGTTTTGTGAGCTAAAACAAACTTCCCCTCATTTTCCATCAGGGTAAGTAGATAATGACTCAATTTTCATTCTCCAAATGGTGATTCATTTTATCCATAATATAGCCGTTGAGTGTATGATAGAACAAGCAATTGCTTTAAATCTAATGAATGTGAAATCATTTCGAAGATTCAGTTCTGTAACGTTTAGAGAGAGAGACATTTTTGCAACAGTAAGCAGAAAGTGTGTGAACCTCAAAGTCAGTCTTGTGTTGATCCTCAACACTTAAACGCACACATGCAGCCTCCTCCATCCATAAAAGGAAGAGTGAGCGAGAGAAACACCGCAAACTCAGGAATGTGGAGTTTACATGGGCAGCTTTATTCAGCCTGTAGAAAATGTTTCCTCATTGAGCTCAGAAAGCCACATCCCAAACACACATACACACACACGCCCATACATATCCACACCCACCCACATAAAGAATAGAAACACACCCACACACAAATTAAATGTCCAAAATAAAGTTCTGTCTTTAATTGACACTTATTATTTTATAAGTGTTCACTGGTTGTTCACGGCAGAGCAGAGAGCTTTCTGGATCTGTTGGGAGGCTGCAGGTATTCTGTCAAACAGCCTTACAAGACAATTCATCAGTCTCAGCTGCAGAGGAACCCCAGGGAGTGACCAGTTATTTGTAAAGTGCTATACACATACAGTATAGGCATGTTCAATGGATTTATGACCATGGATATATGGTAGTGTCACAAGAAATCATTTGTGTCGGCTTGTGATGTGGGAGGTGACATCGTGACCTAGCAGATGGAGACTATCCTGATAAATGCAGGATAGGGCAGATGGCATTAGTTGGTATGAAATAAATGCCTAGTGTGCATCATTTAAAGTAGTATTAAAGGGGTACAGCAGCAATTTGATATAAATAAATACTAAATTTGTGAGACTCACAAGAGACTGGGATATCTTGACTTTTAATCCACATTATACCAGGCAGGCTGCTAGTTGTGCCATGTTGCTAACGCTGTCTTTGCGACTGCAGCGCAAACAGTAATACCACTTGGAAACACTAGGGGAAGGAAAGTTGTCTCTTACCACTTTAAGCTGCATGTTGTAAAACCAAAGCTATGAGCTGAAAGATGCTAAAAATGCTCCAGAGTGAAGCGGAACTGCAGAGTTGGTGATAATTCTCAGAGGGTTCTTGACTACAAGCGAGTCCATGCATGCTGCTGATCCATTGTTCACATTTAATAAAGTGAGTAAAAGTGATTCTTTTGTTACCTCACAGGAAAGATCAGAATATATGTCATGAAATGTAAGTGGTACAGTCATGCTCCTCAGAGGATGGACCATTTCCATTTTAGACACTTCATGGGCTTTCCTCTAGCACCACCTTCAGGACAAAATGTCAACTTTGTACAAAAGATACTGTATCTGATCATCAAAGAGGCTGCCATGAAGTGAGTTCGCTGAACACGTTCATGCTCCTGAAGGGATAAACTCTTAGGATTGTAATGACACCATGACCCTTCCTGTACCACCACTGAAAAAGAAGGAAAAGGCAGAACTCAGCAGTAAGTTGGCTGTACTATCAAATACTTTCATGCTGTTGAGTATAATAGGCCTAATAACTGCAGTCTGGAGTGGCAACTAGCAGGCTTTAGTCTTGTTATTCATATGAAGTAAGTGGTTTCTTTTCCAATAATAACATTAACTGGGTAACATATTAAAACAGACAGTAGGCTATTAGTTCCAGTGATGTCAGTGGAACAGATGTGACCGACTCAGCTCATATCTGAGTAGGCTGCTGCCATTACAACACCAAGACAGACATTACACTGAATTAGTGTCAGTTTAGCTTGTTTTTAGATGAATTAGAGCTTACAGAGTGGGGGAGATGAACTCTTCTTACTCTAGGCCAGGACAGGACACATCTCCCCTGTAGGACCATAACAATGCATCTTTATGTTTTGCTACAGCCATCTCAGAATCTTATTGGTGGCACTTGCCTGATTCCACTCTTGTAAATAATAACACACATCTTTCTGTGAAAAGTGAAATATGGTGTTCCACAGGGATCAGTACTTGGACCACTTTTGTTCTGTTCTCTACATGTTTGGTCACATCTTCCAAAAAAATATAACAAAAATGAATATTAGGTGTGTAAGAACAATCCTACATTCAACAGCAACATCTATTTTCATGTTACACTAGATTTGTATTTATTTCAATATTCTGCACAAATTAAATTCCATTCACCTCCACTACTTGGGTTGAAGCAAAACAAAGTGTGGTATGTGAAAAGTGTACTTTATTGTAATTTTGGTGATACATTTAACTCAATTCAATTAATTTTGTTATTTTGCCATCATCATTCACATTGTTGATATCTCAAATGGGAGTTTTTCCTATAGTAAGAATTTATTGCAGATATGCTATAATGCATATCATTCTAGATATCAACAGCGCTATTGTGGATCTCTGAAATTGAAAGCCCAATACACATGAATGGCAAAAGTGACGATTTTGACTAGGAGAAGTAAAGTTTTAGCTATCTTGAAATACAATTTCTACGGGTACAAATGTTATTGTGGATATCTTTGATTACCCTTCTGACTAGTGAGAAAACAATTTTGACAAGAATAATTGTTATAGTATATCTAAAATGTAGTTACAAATAGGAGTGCGGTTCCATTAAATGTTTAAACAGTTTGCATTGGAGCTCCTTATGTTTGTCCCTGCCTTTAGCCAAAACGTTTGTTGGCATTTTTGACCCACATTGTGTATCTTTCTTGTTTAAAAAATCCTATAGAAAGACCCTTTATCCCAGCAGTACAAACAGCCTTCTGCAAACACCACAGCGTCTGAAACCCAACAGTGTTGAAACCCAACTGTAATAAGCACACTCAGCCCCATAAGGTGTGCAGAGACCAGCAACCTCAACATAAACACTTGCAGCCCACAGTCATGTGTTTTATTCCTTGTTTTGAGCCCAGAACTCAATATAGTCTGACCAAACACAAAGTGAAGCAACACTTTTTGCCTGTTGGGCTCAGAAAATATGACACACAGTGAGTAAAGGAAAATATGACATCAGTGAACATTTCAAAAGAGGCAGTGCTAATGAGCCTTTTTGTACTTAAAGAATGACAGGATGAAACTGTGACGAACATAATGAGAAAAACATAATGCCTATGAGGGTTTTGTCCTTAAACCTGCTAAAAGATTTTTTTTTTTGTTGTCACTTCTTTGTAACAGAAACAAGTTATTATCCTCAACTTTGAAGTTGATATGTTGAATTATTAGCAAACAGTTGCTTATTTACAAATCCAGCACACACAGAGCAACATGATCATTCGTCTGGAGTCGTATCTGAAGGTGATAATATGTCAGTGTTGTGTTTACAGCTTGTTTTGGCCCCCAAGTGGCCAAAAATCAAGGCTGGAGATGGTAACACTGAACCAGCAAGAAATAACAAACTAGATTAAAGCCAAAAAAAAAATAAAAATAAAAAAAATAAATAAAATAAAATGTTTGAAACACATGAACGCATCCTGCCTGACTATACTGACTGGCTGGGAGCTCTCACTGGCAGGTGTGAGCAGTGAGTTCGCCATGCTCCGTAAGCTCTCTTAGCTATTTTAGTCTGATAAATCCATAAATAAACAACTGTTAAATGCCACAATCATGTAAACACAAGCAAAATAACGTCACGAACATACCTAAGTCTGAAAAGACTACCTGGCCAGGCAGTTACTGTTCACTTCACAGCCGTCAAGCTAGCATGTTGATATTGGGAAATTTTGGCTGCACTTTCTCTGCCATTGTTGTGCCATTGCTTGTTAATAGCTTTGGCAATATTGTCGCCTAGCCTTGTGGAAGGATGTTAAGAGATGTTAAATGTAACAAAAGATGCTTCTAAAATAAATTAGGCTACCAATAATGCATCCTGACACAACTGAATTCTAGCAGTGTTCACGGTCTGATATAGCTTCAGATGACAAACAATGTTTTGTGGCTGTGGTTTACAGATGCGTATTGAACTGATTGGACCAGTTGTTGTCTCTCAACCACAAACCACCAATCAAGACCCTCCACCCACCGCCTCATTTCCCCAGGTAAACACACCGCTACATTATGCTGTTGTGGCTGGATAAAAGACAGCGGATATAGCCAAACAGAGAGAACACAGATGCATTGTTGATGCACAAGTCTATTTTCTGGGGGTAGGTCACCTATTTACATGTTCCTGTGTTTACAGTCAGGCCACGCATGTGTACATAAATAAACCACAGATGTAAACTGTAGCCCCAGCCAAATAACCATCTCCCTAGGTTGCAAATAAGGCGCTGGAGAGTTGGAATCGGGGTCTGGATCTACTAGAGGTTTGGCTTGTACCCCATTGTGGTGTTTTCTATCAACACCACAGCGGAAAAAGTGCAGGAACTTAAAGGATCAGACCGGTGATACCGTTTATATCTTCATGGCCTTGCTCCCTGCTATATATTTTTTTACTTTTAGGACCATACGTGCCAGTGTGATCTCTTTTAAATTCCTTCTTAAAACATTTTTTACCTTACAGCCTTTCCTGATTTTTCTTGAGTTGTTTTAATTCTTGTTGTATATGTTCAGTTTTTAACCTTTGCCTTTGTGAAGCCCTTTGTAACACTGATTCTGATTCTGCACTTGACTTTACTTTTACTTCTAACTTTACTTAAGGCCCTACTGCCCTCTGATGGGTTAGTAAGGTACAACATCCAGCAGCTGTTAAAAAAGGCTTCTCTCTCCTTTAGACTCAACTGAAACAGAAGATGATGATGTGACACTTTTCTACATTAATTATAATGAATTAATTAATAATTATCATAACCCATCAACAGCTGTAGTGTCTTCTGGTAAACTTCAGTCTATATGGTTTATTGATCCCCAATTTCAGGTGTTACAGCAACCGCACAAAGACAGACTAAATATAGATAAATTGACAAAGTAAAAGAGAAAGTAAAACATAAATCATTTGACCTATATAAAATAAGAATAGAAATAAAAATAGAAACTATACAAGGGAAATTGAACTCAAAACTACAAGGCAAGCAGTACCCATGACCAGTGTTATACTTAAATTACTGTTACTGTCTCAAGTGACGTGACACTGGTGTGATTAGTAGCAGCAAAGTCATTAATGTACATGTAAATGTGGAGTAATATCATATCATCTACTATAACAGAATAATATTAGTGTAGAATAGAAATATAATGTAGACCATAATGTAATCAAATAGTCTAACATATCATCCAATTATACTGTAGCATAATCTAGCAGTCTGTAAAATATAAGGTAAAATATAATATCATGTGTTTATAATATACTACTCTACATAGTTTATTACAGCATTATAGCATAGAGATAGATAAATATATAATATAATATAGTATGGTATAATAAACAATATAATATAATTTATAATGAAGCAAACAGGAGAAAGTTTTAAGAAAAACATTTATTAAACATCATAAAATATCTCCATCACAGCAGAACAGACGGTTCAGGTTTAGCACCTCGGTGGTTTCACAGGTCACACCAGTTTACATGCAACGTGTGTTGACACCAGTGACTTAAATATAACCTACATACAGACATACGGCACCATTCAGTAAGATGGCACATTTACTAAATATACATTTCCCTGCTAGCACGCCAAGAACTAAACATCATGTATAAAAACAGCAGCTAAATAAGAAGAACACACGGACAAAGAGGAGATTTCTGCTTATTTTAACGTTTCTAAAAACACATCTAACTTTTAATTCTAGTTTGAAACTTTTCGTACGTACTGCACATATAAATATCCACAGTTTGACTTTACATTACATACAACTGTTGTACAAGGCATTTTACTTCAAATCTTTATCACAAAATAAGTAAGACAACAAGCAAGTGGGACATCAGTTAAGCACCTGTCAGAGGTAATATGATGGAGGTGTAGTTTGTTCAAACACCCATAATTCCACAGAGACTCAGCGTATTTTATGGGATGTATCATCCTCTGAGAAAATAAAGGACATTTTTTGCATTTAACACCAGGAAAGAACAAACAGAAAAATGTTAATTTTTAATTAAAAATTTATAGGAGGCGCATAAAAGGACATTTTTAAAAAACAACAAAACCATCCTAGAAGCCGAAACTGTGCTTCCTTTGTAACCAAATCCCTCCATCATTTCACCACATTTAAGTCTCTATACTTTTTGCTCCTTTCAATGATTTGAGTATTTTAGCCGAACGCTTAAGAAACATTCAGTGATGCAATGAGAGCTCTGCTATACAATAGTTAATTTTTTTCCATCAATCAGTGCTGCATTTATTACATTTAATTAAAATGTATTTGAAAAAACTTTAAAACTGGTCGAAAGAGGCTGAAGGCTTATGAATATCATAAACTTGTTAACTTGAATTAAACGCATAAACAATCCAAAACTACATTCCAAAGGCTGTCGATAGCTTTCTGATAAACCTACAAAACATATTGTGTCATTTCTGTTCATTTCCTCAAAGACACAGAGACGTGTTAAAATAAATGTTGTTAGAAAGCTGCTTCTAGCTCGACACTTGTTGTGGTTCAGAGCAAAAGTTTGGCATTGGTCATCATCAGAGAAACTTGCGTCAATACTGGTGACTAATGTGTGTTTCAAGATCCACAAATAAAAATGAGTTTTACAAATCTGTGTGTGACAATGAATGCAACTTGTGATCCATAAACAACCCCACTTCTATAGATGTCTGTATTCTGCCCGGAATATTCAGACTGCACGTTCATTAATTGATAACATTTACATCCTGTGCACACAAATATATAATATTAGGAGGATTTTGTTGAATTTATTTACCATGAATATTATTTAGACCAGGATATGACGGCGGTATTGCAGCAATACACAGGATGTCACTTTTTATTCAAAATTCAAACTTTTGTTGAAATGTGGAGAAAATTACATCAAATTATAATTATAGTAAAATTATATTTGAACTGTAATGGCCTGTTCAAATGAAAAATTGACAGTTTATAAGTGCAACAGAGCATTTGAAGTAGTCTGTCTTGTGGTCTATTGCAGCCATATTGATCAGTAAACAAACCTTATAAATAAAAAAACGGAGGGGGACACAAACGAGCAAAACTACGCTGATTGGATTATTTAATTGCATGATACATTTGCTTTAATGTATCATGAACTAAATTTTGGTTACACAATGTAATGGCTATAGAATAATTCATAAAACTTGCTTTTTTGTGCAATTTTGTCTGCCACCAGGCGTGAAATCTCCCAGGAAAATAAATGCTGACTGATGGTATTTGTTTGTGGACAGGAAGACAGATTTGTGGCAACCATAATTTACTTAGGTTGTACTAGTCTGACTATGAAACACATGTGCCACTACTACTGAGGCCAGCTCCAAAGGGAGCGCATGTTGTGATTTAAAGCACTGGATCAAAGACGCCAGTATTTTACCGCACACTCTGAGACATGTGCAGAGGAGTCAGCATCTCCTCAAAGATGGCACCCTTCACGTTGGAGCCTCTCAGGTTCGCCTCCTGAAGGTCACATCCTGATAAGTCACAGTTCTGGGAAAAACATGCAACACCTGAATGTATCGCTGATTCAGATTTGAAGGTTTAGGTAAGTTATGCATCTACAGTATGTGTGTGTGTGTGTTCTTACCTCCAGGTCCGTGCCGGCCAGTGTGGCTCCTCTCAGATTGCAGTTCTTCAGTTTGGCGTTTTTAAGCGTAGCCACCCTCAGATTGATGCCCGTCATTTGACTTCCCTCCATGTCCACACCCTTTAGGTTGGCTCCTGCAACCAAAACACACACATTCACGTGGGTTCAACAAAAACTTCTCCTGCTAAGGTGTGTCTGAAAAACGTGTGGTCGGCTGCTTCACCCTCCAGATTGGCTTTGATTCCAGCAGGGTCTTCAAAATTACAGCCTCTCAGTGAAGCTCCTTCAGCGTTGGTGCACAGCATCTTTACACCCTGCAGGTTAGCTGCCTGGGATGGATGGACCCGCACACACGCACACACAGCACGAAAAGTTAGTTAAATGTCTTTGTACAGAAACACGTGGTAATAAATGAAAACAGCACTCACATCGAGGCATGCCATGGACAGGTCCGCTCTCTCCAGGTTCGCCCCGCTCAGGTTAGCATGGCTCAGGTTGGCTCCTCTCAGGTTGGCCATCTTAAAGTTGATGTAGCGCAGATCCAGGCGAGACAGATCTGCACCGTTAAAGTTGAGACCCTGACAGACCGCAAATATACAAAGTATCTGTGTGTGTGTTTCCAGGGTTTTCCACAGTGTTTATAGTGCAGGCACCAGTCCCATGCCATTTCTCTGAGATAAAGTAATTAATTACTTATTTTATGCTTTTTACAATTTTGTTTCCAGTTGGATAACGTGTTATTAGTTCATCCATTTTGCTCTTTCCACTGTGCAATATCTTTTTGATCTATCTTTAAAGGGGAATATCTATATTGAAAATGGGGCCAGCTCTTTTTCTGTCGTAGACCACTTAGCTTTTGTACTGTCATCAGTCCATTTCATTTTAATACTTATTTGTGTGGCGTGAGAAATCATTTTGTAAATGTGGGAGCACTTTTCCCCCTGTGTTATTTAGATTTTATTTTATTTTATTTCCAAATAAAATTAATTACAATTCCATTCTGTCTTTCAAAACTTTGTGGAGGAATTGAAATTGGTAAGGCTTGAAAGAGGAAGAGGAACTGTGGGACCATCATTTTAATTGTGTTTACTAAATAAAGAGTCAGGCATTGTATTCCACCTGGTCAGTCTGTACCACATTTAGCTGATTCATCAACAACAGAGATGTTTGTGTGTTGATTTTTGTCTACCTGACACCGCAGCTCGGACTTGGTCGTCGTGGCCAATAGGAATCTAATAAACTCCTTGCGGGTCAGAGGAGAGTGGTCATCAGGGGGCTGAGAAGACTGATCAAGACAAACACATGTGGAGGTCAAATGACTGGCACTAAAAATACACCTCATTCTCCAGAATGTGTGTTCTACACACACACTCACCTTTATGAGGGTCTCCAGCTGTTCGGCCAGTTGTTCGATGCCAAAGAAACGAGCCTCTTCCAGCACACCTGCAGAGGAAAGGCTATAGATCAGAAAACACTGTAATCTAGGACTTGCTGCATACATGTTTAGAAGTGTGTCTGTTATACCCAGAGGGTTGATGCCTTCATTGATGATGAGCTGTCCGTGTCTCAGATAATTCAGAATGGGTTCAAAGTAGTCTGGACTGCGATCTATCAGGTACGCTCCATGAGAGTCCTGCTTGTTCCCCCAAACATCTGAAACAGCAGTCACAATATACAGCATACTGACATAAAGATAAGATATAAGACATAAGATCTTTAAGATAAGTTGTGTTTATTGAGTTACTCCACCTTTCTCTCTGAACATGTGAGCCAGCATGCTCTCAGGTTCTTTACTGACCAGTGTGCTCCTGAAGAAACACACACACACACACACACACACACACACACACACACACACACACAAAGACACACACAAAGACACACACAAAGACACACACACACACACACACACACACACACACACACACCACTGATGCTCAATAGTTTGACTCTGAGGAACACAACAGAAAACCTGCACTCACAGGCCTCGATGGCTCAATTCCACTATGTTGTAAACTACAATGTGTCAAATGTACGACACTCATATTTACCTTGTGGTGGTGAAGCAGCGTCCACCGACATTAAGTGTCAGCCAATCAGTGTGTGTCTGACCCTTTTCGGTGCCACTGAGGTCTTCCTGAGGATCTAAACACAGAGGTAAAGTTACTGTAGGTCACTGTCTGACCAACAACAAGGAGGATGAAATGTTTTGTCCCACGATCGTTTACTACCTAATAATAGTTTTTCTGGCCACTTTTGACATTATCGTCACCTTTTAAGTTGATAAGTTGAACTAATTAGCAAACAGTTTCCACATCCATCATGCTTGTGTCCCCTGATGAATGTAAGTCCAATATTCACTCTCTTTTAGCTCTGTTTTTTGGTCTCCACTAACTCATGAGGAAACTACTTGGCTCTTTATCGGCTAAATGTTCCACTATGTTCACCAGCTAGTCTCTAAGAGCCTGTTCAGACCTGGTATTAACATCAGTCCTGAGTGATCCAATCACAAGAGGACAGCTCCAAGTACAGTGTGACACATTGGGTTGGTCTGGGTTGCATGGCAACATTTTTTAGCTGGCTGTATGTGAATGTATCCTGGGCCTTATTGAAGGACCGCCTACTCAGCTGACTCAGCTCTGCAAAGCAACAAGAAGCCAAAACACCTGGCAAAATGGATTACACATTGTCTGATTTCTATTTCCACTAATGCAATTTATATGTTTGTGCTCTCTTACCTACCAAGGCAAGCAGCAGATGTTTGTGAACACTGTTTGTGAACACGTGTTTCAACGTGTTTTTAAGTCATTTGTGTCTTCTTGTAAATTCGGCATTAAATGCATTATTAAATACATTAAGTTGTTTCTTTCATTGTAAATAAACATTGTGTCAGTTTGTCTTGATATTGCTGTACTGACCTGTCTGCTACTTGCAGCTAGGTGTTTGAACACACTGTCCCAACTGATTTCACCATTTAGACTAAATTTATAAATGAAGGCAACATTCTGTTTACAGTAAACATGTCAAATTTCACAAATACAGTAAAAAGTGTCCAATATAAGCTACTTCTTTGTTGTCTCCGGAAAAAGCCCCCCAAAAACAAACAAACAAAAACAAATAATGCAATTTTGTGAGTTGTTGATTTAAGATACATTTGTGAAACATTATCTATGACAAATTATTAATTATTTGGGCCTTCTTGTATGTTTGGTAAAAGTTATAAAGTTATTTCTTTCTTTGTGTCCATTTTGTCCCAGTGATGTACGTATTTATTTGCATATTGAGCGGGAAAGTAAAATCTGATCACATGGGGTCACTCAAGACACATATGTTAATGCCAGGTGTGAACAGCCTCTTACAGTATTTAACTGTTTGCAGATGAGCAGGTAGTGTCCTGTGGCTTTTTACAGCTTTTTACCTGATGGCTACATTTTTCTGCTAATGTGTAAAGGAAATATTTTTAAACCGTTTTATTGATCTGAATACTTCTTTCACCACTGTCTCAAACTTACCTTCAAATGAATCTCCCTCTGATATGTACAGCACATCATCATCTCTGCAGGCAAAGATACACACAGTTTTTACAATTACATCGAAACAAACTAAACATTCCATACATGATACTCAGTCATGGAAAGTAATTAAGTACATTTACACAAGAAATGTACTTAAGTACAATTTTGAGATACTTCTTCTTCTCATACCACTTTCTACTTTGACTCCACTACCTCTAAGAGGAAAATATTGTACTTTTTAAACTTCACACACAAGTTATTAGTTACTTACTTTTGCGAATTAAGATTTTTGCACTAAATATGTGGTTCCAGCTTCACAAATGTGAAGATCTTCTTAAATTATTTTAATAATTTGAAGGGATTTGTAATAATGTTGATGTTTGTACTGTTAGCTAGCCATAACAAACATTGTGAAGGTGTCACTTGGGGCTCTGGGTAATTGTGACATTTCTCACTTTTTTCAATCAATAGATCAATTGATTAAACATTTGCAAAATTAATCCTAACTAATAGTCACAGGGGACATTGGGGCTTTTACTTTTATTACGTTAAGGCCATATTGTGAATTTACTTACATACTTTAACTTCAGTAACATTTTACTTGGTACAGGGAGGTATTAGTACTTTAATTTCAGTAAATGATCTGAATACTTCCATCACCACTGTATGATGCTACAGTTAAACTGGTTTTAAGTCTCACCTGATTAATGTTATGTCGTCTATGAGGCCGCCGTTCCCGTTATAAACACTAGAGGCTCTTATTCCCAGTTTAGAACTGGCCACAGACAGTAAATCCTCCAGAGAACCGTACACGGCCACCACCTGTATGATAACACCGATAACACACATCAGCTCACGGTGCAGGAGCCTAACTTATATTCAACAATGACATGAGCTTGTAACAAAAGCTAACGTCAGGGAAGCTAAACTAGCCATTTTCTTTAGCACGAATACAGTACATGAATGCTCCCCAACACCTACTTCCCCGTTTTCTCTTTCACAGATTACCTTTCCATTTGTGGAGGTTCCGTTGACAAACAGTGTGACTCTTCTCATCGTAAAAATAATATCAACTAAGCTGTCGTCTGCTATAAGTTTTATCCATTAAAACAACGTTACATTCTTTGGCAACAGCCCTATTTCCTTTCTTTTCTCCTGACTCTGCTCAAACACACAGGGAAGCGGAATGAGCCAATCAGCTGTTTAGATAAAAACGCAGCAGCCAATCAGTAAACCGACTGGGCGGGACATCATCACATCTAAAGCGAAGCACTGCCAAATAATTAAATATTTTTATATTAAATTATATTTTTATATATTATGGTTTATATAATTAAATATTTTTATATTAAATTATATTTTTATATATTATACTTTATTTTTCAGTCTCTTCAGCCTACACATCCAAAACTTTACACCAACTACAACTGTAATTTGTAAGAGAACAACACACTGCAGTACACAAAGTACATTTACTAAACATTAAAAGTCCAAGTAAGCGGTGTGTGGGTAACTTCATTAACTGATTAGTGACGGAAAATTACTTTATTATTATTTATTTATTAAGTGGTACCTAAATCTTGTCTGGCCATTGGACCAAAAAGTCTGTACACTTTTATTTAAATAGGTGAGATAAAGTCTTTTTCACTTTGACTGAGCATTAAGTCATAAAATGAGATACTTGTTTTATTAAGAGCTTTATTGAACACATTATTCACCAAGACTTAAAATAAGAGATCCATTTAACATACACATTATGACTGCACGAAAATTGAGCGATTTCAGTCTTTTTGTATTCCAAAAAAACTATGCAAATATACTTTTACTGTGCAACAAGTGAAAACAATTGCCCAATAACCACAACTGTCTGATCATATACAAAACAACCCTGAAATGCCTTGACTGGTTTGAGTCTCCCGTGTAGTACTGGGAGTCGTGGGAACATTTCACATTCTAGTGGCTACATTCCTACAACATCCAATACTTCCGTCTGCAAGGAGCAACTGTGATTCGGCAGATCAAAATACTTAAACAAGGTACCACGTCGCATAATGTCGAGAAGAACAGAAGATGACGTTGATTTACCTGTGTTTCTTTCTGAGCATTAAAAAGTTACTGAAGTCAGTCAAATCAAATAACAAGGATCAAACTTCACAGTACAGCAGGTCAACTGATTGTGTTTGCAGCAGCAACCTTTTATTAGTTAGGGGAAACTGCTGGAAGTCAGTCCCAACCAAGAATTAAATATCTTAAAATAATTAGTAGAAAAACACTCAGGGGAAAATTATGCATTAGAACAAAAATCCTTGATGTAATAAACTGTATTAGATGTAATAAGGAAACCCATCCAAGAAGGATTACTGATCAATTGCGGTCGGTAATGTTGTAGGTCAGCGAATTCTGCCTGCATGACCCCCCCCCCCCCCCCCCCACATATGTCATAGTCCCGTGCTTGGCAGACAGCTCAGCTCAGACAGTGTAAAGCTTGCTCTGTTATGGTGATTCACAAAAGGCACATAAAAGGAAGTAATTAACATAGTTAAGGCTTAATAAGTGAAAATGATGTGGAATAATGAACACGACATCAGTTTGTGTTTGACTGTTCCTGTCAGACTCCAAGATACCAGGTTACTCAGAGAACTGAGGTCACACGGGTAATCAGAATGTGAATCTACTTTCACTGTAGTGACCTGGTTACAGTAAATCTGTGCACACATGCAGATGAGTAATAATGTTTCTCCTCTACACCAAACTTTTTCTAAGAATGACCTATTTTAACTGAGTGAGAAAACACTGCTTCCTCATTTGTGTGCGTGTGTCAGAGGAGAACAGAGGTGTTCCTTCATACAGCCTGAATGTGTGTTTCACAAAAAGTCAAAAGTTCAGCAGTGGAAACCGAATTATTTGGATTTGAAGACTTTGTGTTAGATTCAGCTTCAGTCGGACACATCTCTATGGATGTTGTTAATTATGATCTTTCCTTTCATTCAGCCAGTCCTGGACATGCTCATTCTACTTCCCTCACCCAAATGATTAGACTGGGATTCTTGTACACAAGTTTAAGGAATCAAATAAGTGCAGAAAGCTGAGAGGGACATACATGGCCACCACTGAAGACGGACAATATGAGAGCTTGCCAAAAGTCAAACCAAAGCATCTTGATCGCCCCCTGGTGGCGGGCTGCAGTACATATCATAAATTCCTCAAGTACATACAGTCAATGGTGGCCACAAATATCTTCTCCAGTGTTAGTACTAGTAGTGAGAATTACAGTGCATACATCTGCCATTTGGCCACTTAGATGTGTTGATTAAAGCAGGTGTTGGAGACTAGATAAAAGGTTCCCTGTCCTGTAAACTCTTATTCAATAGTATTCAGGTTATTGTTAATTCTAGTGAAGGCAGATCAAGACAAGTCCTCTTTAAAAGACAAGCCACCTCTCGTCTAAACACTTATCATCTACATAAGCACTCATCTCAGTTTAAATCAAAGTTCGGCATTGTGTTTTATGGTAAAATACATTTTGCTTTGTGCACCATCATCTCTGGATCACTTCCTACACCGCAGTTTTCTATTATTGCCTCAATCCAAGCTAATAAATCTATTCATTCCCACTGTCCTCTGTGTCTTCCTCTCCTCCTTCCGTCTGTCCATCCCCGCTTCTTTCCGGGTAGTTGAGGATGTGCCGGTTGGCCTGAATGATGTACTGCTGCTGTTTGAAATACACCTTCAGCACTCCCTTGATCAACACAAATGCGATGCCACCCTGTGGGGAAAGAGGAGCACAGGATGGAGTCAGCTGTGCAACATTTAAACACAAATAAACCATCCATCATCCATCCATCTTCTGCCTCTTACCCAAAGCTCATGAGCATAGGTGAGGGTTGGAACATAGATCGACTGGTAAATCAAAAGCTTTGCCTTCCAGCTACACACACCTTAAAATTACACAGTGGCCAAATATAGTAATTGTGCAATTTAACCTGTTGCAAATATGCAGTACATGAGGTATAGTCACCAGTATAGTGCGCTGA
Source organism: Hollardia meadi (assembly GCA_037974645.1). NCBI lineage: Eukaryota > Metazoa > Chordata > Actinopteri > Tetraodontiformes > Triacanthodidae > Hollardia > Hollardia meadi. Next base: position 7,720,232 of record JBBPCS010000729.1, read on the forward strand.
AGATTAGAGGGCATTCGTCCAAACAGCAGCCGTCCCACCAGACTGGCGATGGAGGGAAAGATGAGAGCTCCACACAGAGTCCTGGACACAGAGAGGTGATCTCCTGCACCGGGCCCATCGCCAGGGACACGGGGCAGATAACGACTGGTACCTGAGGTAAAATACACGGCCATTCACTGTATAATGTAGTTATTACATTATATCAACATTGGCAAAAAGACAAAAACTCGCTCAGCCAATCACATGGATGCTGATCATGGTTTCACCCTACTCATTTTTCATTTATTTCAAAATAAGATCATACTGTTATTAAAGATTACGTCAGGATGAACAAATCAATCATCAAACTGCTTTAAAAAACCCAGGTTTTTTCAGGTTAGCCAGGTGCGTGTGTGTGTTTATACCTGGAGGGAGTTTCCCTTTGTAGTAGTATCTCTGCCACAGCCTCACTATATAATCCTCCCAGCGGATCATCTTTCCCAGGACCAACACCACAGGAATGGTAGGCAGACCCATCAGCAGGAACAGAGGGTCTGCCCGCTCCATCACATACAGACCTTTCTTATGTCCCACAACCTGCACATGAACACAGACAGAGCTGAAGGTCCAGCAGACTGTTACATTCTCTGTTTTTACATTGTGTTTATGTGGTGTATTGTTAGTTCACTGGACCTGCATGACAGTCACAGCTCCGTATGTGACAGCTGACCAGTAGACAGTCCCGACCACCACTCCAACAGCAGCGAAGGGACTGGCCCGCGACAGGGCTCTGTCTACCTGCTGGAGGAAATACACCAATGGGCCTGAGGAAAGGCAAAACCACAGATACTTAAAAAGGAGAAGTCTGGTCATATTCTATATTTTTATTTGTATCAACAAATCCCATGAAAAGACCAAAACCAACACGGAATGTATCCAATAACAACAACAACAACACCAACAACATGATTTTTTTTTTTTATTTATCATTTACATGATACCACAGAAAATAAAGAATAATTTGATCACAAAAAAGATGTTCTTCACGTACTCTTAAGGAGCAGATATTATTTTACATTTACATTTTACATCTGCAGCACCTGAAGGTGCTGGACTCACAATATGAGAGACTGACTGAACACTTGGCCTCCTTGTTGAAAAAAAAAATCACTTACCCATCTTGGGGAAGGTGATATGGTATTCAGTGCCACATTGTGGACAGCTGACTGCTCCTCCACTGTTTCCTTTCTGCTTCTCGTCCAGCCAGCGCTGCAGACAGGACTGGTGGATCCATTTCGTGCAGCCTTTACACCTGCAGGGGCTCACCCACTCTGCACTGTGGTCGTCTCTCTCGGTGGCAAAACACACCCAACAGTGTCTGGAGAGGGTGTTTGTTTGTGTTAATAACGGGCAACATGACAGGAACCAATCACAGCCATTTCCTTTTCTATATTTACATAATGCAATCATAGAGGTGTTGTGTAAACACACACTTGTATTTTACATAATATGGAGCTGCATTGTTTGTATTTATTTGTGCAAATATCTGTTTTTGAGATTTCTATTGCCACTCAAATACAACAGAGATAAATGTAGATTTGTGCTCCGCCCAGCATTAAAGAATTCAACAGCAACATGAATTTACTAACACACTTGGCCTCATGCAAGAGCCACTCATAATAACAGATTTGTTCTTAAGTGTCACATACGAGTGATTTAAGAGAACTGCTGTATGAGTAACATACAGATAATCTGCTTCCAACTCCACTGTTTGACTTTTAAATTGTAATCCTTTCATCATATAAAGACATGGCAGATGTAAATGGCGCAATAAGCCCAAAATTACATGTTCTTACTTCTCAGGCTGCTCCTCCACAAGGGCCATGGTACTGAACAGGCTCTACTCTCCTGGATGCTATCATGTAGCCATCAGACAGCAGCAAGGACCTGAAAAGAGCATTTACAGACTGATTGAGTCAAACAAACACAGACACACAGGCATATACATTTACCAATGACTTATTTTGGGTGACAATTAGTGGTGAAACATAACTACTGTAAGTAATGTACTTAAACCTGCATTAACTGATAGCACTGACATTATCACCATGCAAAGTTGATATAGCAAACTTGTTAGCAAACAGTTAGCTATTCACACATCCAGCAAATACTCAACAGTAGCATCTTCTGAGGCCGTGTTTGTATCCATCTGATGTATGTAAGTCAATATTCACTCCCAGCTAGTCTCTAACTCTGTCTGTCTGTTGTTTGGCAAATAGTGGACAGTCGGTTTATCAGAGCTTGTTTGATGAAAACAGCTAATAAAACAAGGCTAACATTGAACCAAAAAGGTCAAGTTGGGAAAAAAAACTGCTAGGTCTACAATGGCTTAAAGACACAGAACTCTAAATTTTGATGTATTTAGAGGTCCAGACCTGGTATGGATGGCCACAACGTAACACTCCTGAAACTTCATTGTCATAAAAAAGAAAAGCCACAAATCGTCATGCTTGAAAAATGACTGAAACAATTAATTGATTGTCAAAATAGTTGGGCAACTAATTTTCTTTTGATTGACTCATCGATTAATCGATCGATTCCTCATGTACTGTATATCAATCGTGGCAACTCTTCCAAGTAGTACGCGGTGATTTACTGGAGGTGTTTGGGCTAAAGACAGTTGCTAAGAGCTGGGATTATAAACTAGAAAACCAAAACAATAAGCAAAAGGGGACTAATGTGCACTGTATAGCAGAGGGAAACTGGAGAGTTGGTGATAATTAACTGAGGATTAGTCACCACAAGAGGGACACCTCTCACATTACACCTGGTCCATTAATAAAAAAATATTGATTAGAGCAATTTTGACTTGAAGATTTCCCTTTTACACTACTTTGTGCAACTTGTTTGTGTTGTACAGCACCTTGTAACTCTGGTTTGTAAATGCAATTTGTAAATAAAATTTACTTTCTTATTTACTTAGCCTACTTATGCTCCACTACATAATAATCTATCTTTAAATTTATTTCACATTTAGTTACTTTGAAGATATTGATTTTACATTCAAAACATTAAATCAATTATTAAAAAATATGATGCACTGTTATAGACTATATGACTACCCAACAGAATTTAAATGATTAAAAATTAGCTCATTGGTACGTAACGTTTCTTCTTCCACCACTGGGCAGTTGTAACTCAATACGTTTCGATGACTAAAGGCTTAGCCTGACTTTGTCCAAGCCCTGTAAAGAGAGACACTACACTTGGTCGTCCTGAGCGTGAAACCACAGTTGTGATACTAATTTATTTTTATTTATTTAATTTAACCAAATTTCAAGTCCAAAGTTTGTGTCCAGATGTGACATGTGCCGTACTACAAACTGAAACCAAGAGTAAAAGTATTCTTGCGAAATGTTATCCGCGGTTCTAGCTTAGAAGACAGGAAATCACATCGAAATCAAATAAGTCCCTGTCTCTTAATTTAACTGTCATTTTGATTTTTTGTCAGCAAGTTTACCGTAAACTTATGTCCACCTGCTCTGACCTCAAAGACACAACTAATGCTAACGCTAACTGGAGATAGCTTGTTAACTTCACCTATGGAAATGTTACTTTCACATTAAGCTAGTAAACGACAACTAAGCCGACTAACGGATAACATAGCTGACCTCGTTGACTGTCAGTTTTAAAAACCTTTGCGTGACACTAACATGAAATGCCACCTACCTGAAAAATAAGAATAAATCCACATATAAAGTGTTTTAACTATTCAGCCCATACTAATGTTGTGTTTTTTGCTCATAGTCATGATTCTGGGTAGGACAAGAGGACAGGCTAGCAGCTTTTTGATTGGTCGGCGCCTGTAACGTGTCTAGCTGCATTCAATGCTTGTGGGAAATCACATAATTCCGAGCGTGATTCCGGTTTTGACATATGAAAATATAAAATTTGGTCTCCAACTACTGGACAACAAAAGCAGATTTTGGGAACAATAATCTCATTATTTTGGCAAAATACTATATGCACAAATGTCGTTTCTTAAAAACGATTTCTATTTTTGATGCATTTATAAATGTGATGATATTATACAGAAAATATGTAAAATGTTGTAAAATTTCAAAAGCCCTACATGTGTATGAATATCTATGTACCTTATTTCCTGACTGACCACGTGTATTTTGACTTTAGTATTTTATTTTATTATTTTTCATTATTATTTATTTCTGTCTAATAATCTTTTTTCTTTTATCTGTTGATGTCACTCGCTCAGTTGTTTATATTGTTCGTAATTTGTAATTTCTTGAATTTGATATATGCCTTTTTTGATTGTGCAATAAAAAACCAATAAAAAAAACAAAACAATTCCGAGCGTGAAAATGTCATTATTTTAGCAACAAGCAATCAGTGGTGGACAGTAACTAAGTACTAAGCACTGTGCTCCAGTATATCAGTATTTCCTTGTTATGCCATTATGAGGCATGGTTGCTATTACATTATTACCGAAAATTACTATTACATTACATTATTACCAAATAGAAAGGAAAAACACCAGACAAAAGGAACTTCTGCCAATCCAAAACATGTTGTTATTAATGACCCGCTGCTTCATACCTGATCTATAATGCTTATATTTATAATTCATTCATTCATTCGTTTCATACTCTTCGTATAAATCATTGATAAAGGGTGATTATTTACTGTATCGACCAGGGTAAACCAGTAAAGTTAAATTGGGCATAGTTCTCACGAAGACACGCTGTGTTTTCCATTGGTTTGAGAAAGATGCTGCTCCTGCTCGTTGACAGGAGCAGTAAGTATGAAACGCATGGCTATTCGGTTAAACACGGTGATTGGTTAGCTGTCCTGTATATCAAGGTATTCATTAATATGATTGGTTAATCCTTTTATCAGTCAAACTGATGTCGCAGTGATGTTGTTGTTGTAGGGAGGCAGTCCAACCCTCAGCAGCAGCACAGAGGAGCGGCGGCGTCGAGACGGCAGATTGCACAGTGACAGGGCGTTATCTTTTACATGATTAAAACACTAAACCGGGAGGAATACACATACGGATCGATAGAAACATATCTTCAATACCCAGTCCGTCATGGAATCCTATGACATTTTAGCTAACCAGCCGGTTGTGATTGATAATGTAAGTATGATGATGTCATTCATCCACACCCAAACCGAGGCCGCTGGCTGGGAACGTTTGCTAACTGTTAGCTTCGTTACCTATTGTGTTATAGCTAACAATATAGGGTGTCAAACGCGGCCACCTGTATTAAATGTGCATTAGTTACCAAAATTGCTTCAAAGTGTTTTACCAAAGACGCTACTGGCATTTCTCCAGTTGCGAATATATGTAGCGTCCCTTGCTTTATCCAACCCCAAGCTAGCGGTAGCTAAAGCTGTAGCTAGCTTTCAAAACTAACCGGCTAGCTAAGCCTCGGTTTGCATCTTAGATCTTAGATGTTAGCGGTCCGTGGGGCTGTCTGTATCATTACAAATCTGCACGACTACAGTAATGGTATATAGCTAGCATAGCGGATTGAGCTGTCAGTGTCAGGATCATACTGAGCCATTAAGACATAGTATTTGTGTCTTTATATGTAGCACAAACAGTAGCTCTGCTTTGAGCACCGGTGCGTTAACCACACGACAGCATTGCATACATGATGTGCCGAATAGGATTATCAGATATTTTGCCAAATATTTGTCATATTTTATTATCACAGAATCAGGTGTAACACCAGTGTTGTCTACAAGTTTGTTCCCACTTCAAAAATTGTCTAATTTTTCCCAAAATATAACTAGAAAATAGCAATTAATGCAACAGAAACAGACTTTGGCACAGCACTGGCTGTTTTAATTTTGTGTCAGCCTTGCTAGTCTGGACAGTCTAAGACAAAGTAGCTGTTGAGACAGAAGTGAGTGTTTCTGCTGGCTGCTTGGCGGGTGACTGCTGGTGGCTTCAGGCTGTGTCTTATGACCTCCCTTTCCCTCTCAAACACACACTGCTTAGAGAATAAAGCACTGCAGCTTCAACCAAGTTCAGCCATAACATGTGGTGATGGGCCTAAATGTTTTATCTCTTTTCTTCAGGGCTCGGGGGTTATCAAGGCTGGCTTTGCAGGTGACCAGATCCCCAAATACTGCTTCCCTAACTAGTAAGTGTGCCTTGACCTTGTCCTACAGCAGTCACATGACAATGGTTTTCTGTAGTAGCGCTGCAACCAACATTTTTTTCATTATCAACTGATCTACTAATTATTGAATTGAATCAATTGTAATCACTTGGTCTGAAAAATACAAATGACAGTTTTCCAGAGGGAAGTTGACATATGCATATTGTTTATTTTCTTTGTTCAACAGTCTGATTCCCATAGATGAACATTTTACAACGATGTAAAACAGAGAAAAGTAGAATATACTCATTTAAGAGGCTGGGCCCAGCAGATGTGTGGGATTTCTGCTTAAATATTGGGTCAAACGATAAATTGAGAATCAAAAAGTTGCAGATGAATTCTCTGTCATCTGATGCCCATTTCAGCTCTGCTGTGGTGTCAGATATATTTTGTTATTTTTATGTGTCTGTGTTACTTTCTCTTGTCTGACTGTCTGTCTCTGTGTGTGTGATACAGTGTTGGGCGTCCCAAGCATGTGCGCGTGATGGCAGGAGCTCTGGAAGGAGACCTCTTCATCGGACCCAAGGCAGAGGTCACACACACACACACACACACACACACACACACACACACACACACACACACACACACACACACACACACAC
>JBBPCS010000729.1:7736035-7748373 GCA_037974645.1 Hollardia meadi
CTGATTAATGTTGCTATGTGATTGTCACAAATGAGCAATGTTGTTCAATGTGTTTATATTTTCATATGTACTCTGCCGTCTAACGTTGGGTTATTAGGGAGCTAGCTATGCAGTAAAATTAGCATTACGGTAACGTTAGTCAATCAGATGAATGTAAAGCTGTAATGTTACCTATGGAGCCATTTGCATTCGTGTTGTGGCTTTTGCATTTGTGTTGTGGTTTTTGTATTGTGTTGAGCCGTCTGGGCCACCGTACATATCGGTCCAACTGATCCTGGAGAAACACCGCAATGTCCAGCAGATCAGAATGGGTTTTCCGTCTGAACAACTGCAAAGTCCTGAGGTGCCTGCGCAAAGTCGACAAACTAATAACAATACCATCTATATTACTTAAAGACAGGAGAATCTCCCAATGTCTCAAACCCCAAACAAAGTAAAACTGGATTAAACTAAACAGGCGGGGCATGTTTGCTTCCATTAAATCGAGCTCTCAAGTAGGAAATGAGAGCTTTGAGGTATCCCATTAATTCAGAAAAACAGAGCCAAATTTTTTTTTCCAAGAAAAATTATCTCATTAATTCAGAAAAACAGAGCCAAATTTTTTTTTTCAAGAAAAATTATCTCATTAATTCAGAAAAACAGAGCTTTTTTTTTTCTCAAGTGAATGCAATAAGCCTCCGTAAAAATATACTAAAAAAACATTTTAAACTGATGTTGAGTCATATTAGAGTATGAATTAAATGTGTCTTCAAAGGACAACAACTCTTGTAAGGAGTGTTGGAATAACTCCTCTCGTCTTTGAAGAAGTTTGTACCTGTTTTTTGCCCAGCAAGGCAAAACACATCCGGAAATGAATAAGTATATTTCCCCAAATGCCTTCATTTGACTGCTCTTGATGAGTGGGCAGTTCCTATCTGCTTGGTCATCATATCTGTATTAAAAAGTAAATATGTGTAAACATGCACTTGAAGCACCAAAAATCATCCACAAAATATTGCCACATTATACATTACAGTACGTTAATGTCAAGGTATTGGTTCAAACATATTGTGATATTTTATTTTTTCCAGTCACATTCTGACCCAGTAGGACTATCACTTTAAAGAAAATCAAGTTATAGTGATTTTTTTTACATAGCCTCTGTCATCTAATCCTTAATTAAATTAATTTATAGTGCCTCTGCTGCTTCTGACAAGCTAATGTTGCTATGAAACAGTTGCATTTTAAAAAAGTCAGCATTATTTTTATCCCTGACTTTTCTTTTTATGGCTTGATTCCAAAATGCTTTCAAATATTACAAAAGCAGTTTGGAGATTATGTGATTATGATGTGATAAGTAACTATAAAAAATTTATCACTTTAGCGTAGCTGTAATCTCATCGTATAAAGAATCAGTCTTCTCTGTCCTACCATGTTTAACCTGTGGTGGTGTATGGGTTTATAGGACACAACCTATTGTTGAAGAAGGCTTTCTATGGGAAGGTGCAGTGGTAATTTTGGTGCATCCAGTTTGAGTCCTTCCTGCCTTCCGTCTTTAAGCTCTTCTGTCGGCTGTCTGTCTCCCAGACAAAATAAATGTTCCGTGGCTTTGATGTAAGTGGTCTCTTGAGGTTGGTCCCAGATTTCCTTTTCAGATTAAAGATGCAGCTCTCAGACACACATACAGTCAACAAACATAAGATCCACAAATGTTGAGTGTGCCCCTGGTGATGTGGACTGCATAATGTGACATTACAGCAACAATAGATTATGTTGATGAGTGTTGGTGGGTGGTGGAGTTCAGCATAGGGAAAGGAGAAAGGGTGAGAGAGAGAATGGGAGGCTCAGTTTTACTTCATTTTGTTTCCACTTCACTGTAGTCGTTCCCCTACACTTCAGTTTTTTTGGTCTTCTTCACCTCTGTCTCGCTTCTCTGTTGAGAGCTCTTCATCTCGCTGTCTGTCTCTGATTATTCTCCATTATGTTTTCTATCCTTCACAGGGAAACACTGACACTGAACTAATCCGCCGGGATGCTGACGGTGAAGGAAAAAGAGGACAACATCTATATTTGAATCACTCTTCTCCTCAGTTACAATCCCTCATCTGCATCTTACAATACTCCTCACAACACAGTATTGAATACTGTATAGCTCCGTTTCCTGCCCTGCCTCCCCCATCCTGTCACTTCTGCTTTGATCTGGCTGTTTTTGGGAAAGAGAAGTTCACTAGCAGCCCCAGGGCTTTGGTCCTGTCCAACCCTGACCCCTGACACACTGTCCCCCCTTACATCACCCCTTCCCTCCCCTCTCCTCTCCCTGCCATGTCCAATGACAGCAGCTTCCTCAGTGTCTGGGAGGCATCCGATTGGGCAGACACCTCTCAGTGCCCACCCTCGGTAGGCGGGGCAACTTTTTGGATCGTAGCGTACAGTGCCATCATAGCAATCGGGTTGCTAGGCAACGCAGGCCTGGTGTTCATCATCGCCCGGCAACAGGAGCTGCGCAACGTCACCAACATCCTGATCGCCAACTTGTCGTGCTCTGACATCCTCATGTGTGTGGTGTGTCTCCCTGTTACTGTCATATACACTCTGATGGACCGCTGGGTCCTGGGAGAGGCCCTGTGTAAGGTCAGTGGACCACACACACACACACACACACACACACACACACACACACACACACGTAATACTTAAACCTATTCTCTTACCTGTCTCTAACAGGTGACTCCCTTTGTTCAGTGCATGTCCGTGACAGTTTCCATCTTCTCCTTGGTGCTGATCGCTCTGGAGCGTCACCAGCTGATCCTCCATCCCACCGGCTGGTCCCCCGCTGCCGGACACTCCTACCTGGCTGTAGGGCTAACATGGCTGGTGGCTTGCTTCATCTCTCTGCCCTTCCTCTCCTTCAACATCCTCACCAATGACCCCTTCCAGAACATCAGCCTGCCCGCCAACCCTTTCAGGTGAGCTCAAACATCTGAGATACGGGTGTGTGCAGGTATGTATTTCGCTGTCAAATCAAGTCATTCAAATGGAATTGCTGAGAAGGATTCGCTCACGGCTGGGTGAAAGTAATTCCATGCAACTTTCTCACTTTTTCAACTTTGGTGAATTTTTGTACAGCAAACCATCTTAGTGCTGGGAGAGCTTCACTAAAACTCTAGTGAATGAAATAAAACACAATCCTGAGAACTAAATTGAAAGAACCTGACCGGCTAGCATGTTAGCCTTTAGCTCACCACCTATAGTTCGACAAGTAGCTCTGTGAGTAGTCACCAAGGCACCAAGCTCCTAGAAGAAAATATTTGACCATCATATGTGAAGTAATTTCACTGAGCCACTTTCTGGTATGATCGGGCCTCGCTGTGAGTTCAGATAGAACACAGATTTTAGAGGTGGAACAATTGCATACGAAGTCAACAGAAAGAAGAGAGAAGAAAATGCAAATGCCCAGGATGACTGTCTTGAGGCCTTGAGGTACACAGGGACCTATTTCTGTTTGCCAGCAGTAGCACAAATGCGCTCTTCAGCTATTTTCTTTAGAAACTAGTCTATTTTTTGCATCTGTACCTCTTTGGTAATTTCCTGGCTCAAACTAACATGTTTGTGCCGAGTTTTGGAGAAGAGGTGCAGCTGAGGCTCTGTTTATGCTGATTTAGTGCAATTTTAGTGGAGTCATTTTGGCATGAAATTGCCTTTTCATTAGCTCAGCCCACCTTTAATTACAAATGCAAGTCAGTTTTCACACACGAACTTCACAGGCCCACAAAGTTGCAATCGCTACGAAATGGACCCGTGGAAAACCTACCAGGACCCAACACACATAAATTAATTTTCAAAAATCAAAAAAAGTTTAATTCACAATTTACATTTCAACATCTAGACATAAAGATGCTCTTCGACCCTCCCACCCAGATATTGCTAAATGCTAAATAATGCAACAACATTAACAAAAACGAGAAGTTAAAATAAGAGCATCCCTTGTGTTAACAGGCTAATACAAACAAAGGCCGCAGCAACAACTGCATCACTAGTTGGAAAAATGCAGTGTGGGTGAGCAAAGTAGCCTTATTAAAAATCAGATTATCCAGTGTGAATATTTATATTTGTGTTAACTGTACAAACACTACAAAGTAATTTCCCAAGACAGGAAATCACACATGAGCAGAAGCCTGCATGATAATTACATGTTTAGTGTATTATCGTCCTGCTTTGAATCTTAGTCCCTGGAGTGCTTCTCAGCACTTGGCTGAGGAACAATGAATTCATTGTTTACTCTTCGTCACTCCTCCACAATATTCAGGAATCATATCTGTGTTTTTAAGCACCACTGCACCTGATTGGAAATCTTTGCTGCTGACATCTGACACACTGCAGTGAGAATTTGTGCTGTGGGAAGCTCGACTTGAGAGTCATCTGCTGAATACCACAGCCTTTAATATGGAAAAATGACAGACACAACATCAGTCTGAAGCCCTTGTCAGACATGGAATACAGAACATTGCTGGCTTATCTTTCCGGTAAAGTGAATGCTTTTTGTCAACATAGGACATTATTTTCCTACAGTTTCATTTCAGACAGTACAACGCCGTCACCGATGAATTTTATAACTTGTATGGCTATTGAAGCATTGTATATTGACTAACATGAGTGTGAAGGGCACACGCCTGGTGGGGTGCAAATCTATGGGAATCTCAGGAGAATCTCAATAGCTTCTCGATTCAAAACCACTTTTAGAAATAGAAAAAGGAGTTTATTCCAGTTCACTGTGTGCCAAACCATTCACTTGTCCACTGTAATGCAATATGAAACATCACTGGCAATTAAGCTAATTGATCTTTATTAAACTCCCTATTCAAAACAATTAACTGCATTAATTTGGAGCCGTGTTACAGACTTCTGCCTGTGTACTCCAGCATAGTTTAGTGTTTCCTTCCGTCAAGAAGGGGATGCAGGAACAAAAGATAGTTGTGCTGAGAGTCACAAAAGAAATGTGTCTGTGTACATGAATCTTATACATTATATTTTGTGACTATTTAAAAAAAACCCTGATATGTTGTATTTTCTTCAACTGAGTGTGTAAAGTGTGTTCATGGACATCATGGATATGGTTTTAATGGAAGCTGTAGTTTTGGTTTGGCTCACAATTTTTTTTTTTTTTTTTACTTGGCTAAGATAACAAAGAAATCATATTCCGATATCAAGTGCTGTAGATAGATAATATAAAATTATATTTTATTGATCCTCAAAATGAAAGTGTTGCTCCAGCACAATGACAGAAATAAGTGTAGATAAATAGAGAAAAAAACAAAAAAAGCTACTCCAAGAAAATAAAAATATAATAAAAAAAAGAAATTTTGGTGTTTGCATGTAATATGATCATGTGGTGATACTTCTGTCTGTATCAATATACAAATACGATTTAGTATAGCATGTAATAGAATATCAGAAAACAGTGTAGCATATTAACATTATAATATTGTATCAGTATAACTTTATTTTTCCAGGACAAGCGATAAAAGAAAAGCTGAATGAGAGATATTATGAGGACTTCAGCTCTAGCGATGCTGTCCTGTACATTCTATTCTCCTCTCCTATGTCTTCTCTAAGGGACCATTTGATCTGTATGGAGCTGTGGCCGTCAGATAAGCATCGTCTTGCCTACATGACCTCGCTGCTGCTCTTCCAGTACTGCTTGCCACTTCTGCTGGTGCTCCTCTGTTACCTCAGGATCTTCTTCCGCCTGAAACGACGCAGGTCTCACAACTGCACTTTCATTTTCTTAAAAGCTTCATGTCACAAGCATTGGCCATCCAGTGTGTGATAGACAGCATGTTTGTGTTATATGATACAGGTTTTTTTTGGTGCACTCTGTGTATTGACTTATTCTGCCTTAGGTTTGGTGTGATATTTCACTTGTCTGACAATAGGCGTCATGCTGTGTTGTGCAGGGACATGCTGGAGCGCAGCAGGAGGACTCGGGGAGCCCACAGGATTAATGTTATGCTGTTAGCCATCGTCATAGCATTCGCTCTGTGCTGGCTGCCATTGAATGTCTTCAACACGCTGTTTGACTGGCACCACCAGGTGCTGCCCGACTGCCAGCATGATGCCATCTTTTCTGCCTGCCACCTAACAGCGATGGCCTCCACCTGCATTAACCCTGTGGTGTACGGCTTCCTCAACAGCAACTTCCAGAAGGAGCTGAAGTCAACACTGCAACGCTGCCAGTGTGGCAACCGGGCGGCGGAGAGCTACGAGAGCTTCCCTCTCTCCACTGTGGGCAGCGAGGGTATGACAAAAGCCACCTCCCTCAACAGGATGGGATCAGTCTGTGTTCTCTCACCCAGACCTGAGATAAGCTCAGCAATACCGGCAAAAACAATACCAGCTAACACCTAATTATGAGCATTACAAAACTCTTGTCTGACAAGTGGCTGGCAGGCAAATGGCTTGTGAGTGGCTGACAGCTGGAACGGTGTGTAACAGACAGGTCACAAACAGCTGTCTGAGACCCCTCGAGCAAGTCACAAATACACCTTACTTCACTTCCATAACTTTTCTGCCAGAGTGAAAAAGCTTGTTTCACCAGAGTGGAATGTTCGGGGGCAGGAAAGGATGAGGGTGCAGGCTGGCTGATGTCGCCTCAAGTCCGAAATCTGGGAAGCAAAGTCTTGTAAATGGACTTGAGGGACATGTAGAGAAAGCAGAACAGCTTGAAAATTGACAGATTTTAACAGCTATTGCTAAAGACAGCTAATTAACGTTAGCTCAGTAACATGGTTTTAAAAAATCTTGTTTTAAAACATGTTAAAGGGTCATAAATACTGTATGTACCTGATATACACATACATGACATCATGTTAAAACAAGGCTTAACCTAACAGGTTGCGCGCAAAAAAGTCAACATCCTCATCAACTGATCCATATAGCCTAGAAGACGGGATGAAAGTGTTAGTGTATAGGGCTAGTTAGCTCTACAGAATGAGAATTATTGAAAAGAATGTAAGGAGAACTATTGTATTATAGGCTGGTGTTTGTTGGATGGTGTTTGTTCTAACATAAACCTGTTTAGATGCTTACTATAGAACATACTTAGCAAAACCACACAGAGATTAGATTTATGCTTTATTGATATTTCAAACATTAGGCTATGTTTGCCATTTTCAAGGGTAACACGCTAGCTGTTGCTAGAGTCAAATTCCCCAAATTCAATTAATAGCAGGACAAACTCGCAAACTCTGATATAATATGGTTGTCTGTAACACAATAATGTAGTTAGCTAATGTATGCTAACTCTTAGCCTTAGTGATAACTGGGTTACTACAGTGGATAGTAAGCTAGTTAGCCCGACATCCTAACATTTGCATCTTACATCAAAGCAGACAAACACACTGATTAACTAAACCTTTACATTTTTACTTGTGTGTTTTTCTGGACAGGTGATGAATATGTCATTCCAAATTCTTCAAACACAGAGTATCTTTCTAAAGCTGTGCCAAGATCAGCTTGCTAAGCTATTTTTGGACAATCACTGATGGGATTTAGCGAGACGTCAATTGTCTGCAGATAGATGGAAAATGTAGGAGTGAAACAACGATGAAGAAGAAAAATCTGTAACTGCATCATAAAGTAACGTTAAACGTTAAAGAAAAAATGGAAACAGCTCGCTGACATATGTGTTTTATATGTAACTTTGCAAAGTGTAAATTATATCATTATGATAGTGAACACTGTTGATAAGCATGCCTTAGTAAGCATTTTAAAAGTGTGGTAGAGATTATCAGTGCTTGACTTTAATTCAATGGAAACAAAAGAGGCTGCTTAATATTAGTATATTAGCATATAACTCATGAAAGCTTTCATTACAAATCTCTGAACAAGTGATGGATAAGTTATAATGTGAATTTAGAAACTTGAATGGATTTTCTCATATTTCCAGTGGCTGAGTTATAAATACATTAAAGTCTATGAGAGATGAAGTTATGTTTGACGCCACTCAGCCTTTTCTGAATGAAATTTGTAGGAACGTTGCAAATACTCAGCACGTTTTGTAGCAGTTATCACACCAAATACAGATTTAAGAAACATTTTCAAGATACAATCTCTGATTCTTTTGCTGAAACGCTCACTGGTTTCGCAAATCTCCTCCCAGCTCATAGTTGATGCTTTTAAACTGTGATTTCAGAAAAAACAAAATACATTATAGTGTAAGGTTCACTTTTCCATCGAACATTTCCTATATATTATTGTGTTGCTACAATTTAAACCTTATTTCCTGGTTTCCATCGTAACTTTCAATTTAAGCATTTATATTTGAATTTTTCCATCTTCCATTTCAGAATTTAAATTTTTACTTTCCATATTCTTATTGACAGTCAACAATATCAAAATGTTATTTTGACACACAATTTTCATTTTCAGTTTTTTCCTTTAAATATCTAATTCTGCATTTTTATTCTTAGTAGTGGAGCAGAATAATGATTTATTTTTAATTTTAGTTTTGGTTATAATTATCCTCCATAAGCTGGGAGGTAGTCCTAAATCTGGGACAGTGGGCATTATCAAGGAGTGTATCTTTATTTAATGTAACAGTTGATGAGTTTTGAGCATTTTTTATTGTTTGCTGAACTCCTTATCAGTTTATTACGGCCATGTCATTAAACAAAGTGTGAAAAATGTAGAAGTGTGTGGCTTGGGTCAATGTGGTGCACAAAGATTGGAAAAAAAAAACCCAACTTATTCTCAAAGTAAAAGCTGTAAATGTATAAGGTTTGGTCATTGAGAGGGCCCTACAGCCACCAGTAGGCTTCATAACATTTGATTTTTTTTGTAAGATTTAGCAAATATAAGACAGACTTGAAAGATTCACACTTGTGAGTTATACTCTCCTCTGCTGGCCAGTTGATGTGAGCAGTGCTTCTTCACAAAGGTAAAATTAAACCTTTGTAATGGGTTGAAGCTGACCTGTGATGAAGACAGTAGCGTGCAAACTTGAGAGAGCAAGTTTCCTGTTTATCAGTCATGTCATAGTCAAGCATAACCATATCATAGCCCTTGTGACTACACAAAGACAGTGATTGGAAACAAGGTTAAAAAAACCCAAAAAACAAAACAAGAGCAAACAGACAGGCATTCACTTGATGGAAAAAGCTCCAGTGTTGTGTCAAAATCTGTTCCCCTATCGATATGTGCTTCCCCTTACCACAGAGGCAAGAGGGTTCAAAACCGACATTCTTTCTACTAGGTCAGAAAGTGTTAAGACCTGCCTGCTTATTAGTACAACTGAGTGTTTATTCTGGGTTTATCATAGCGCTGAGAGCAGAGTTTCTATGTCCAATTGGAATTCTTACAGTTTTTTGCTTTGGACAGTAGCCAGGCTGCTAGCAGTTGCCATGTTGCTAACGCAGTCTTTGTGACGCCAACAAAACTCTAGAGGTAGGAAAGTTGTCTAGTTTTCAACTTTGTTATTCAGTGATAGTTGCCACAACAACTGCTAATTCAACATAATTTTTAATGGAGGTAGATTGTCAAAATGCAAATAAATATAAATTGTCAGGCTCTAAAGACAAAAGCAGTACATACTACCTGTAGCTTACATTACAACAACACATTTGTTGAGCTTTTATGGAGATTAAAATCACTAATGTTAAAATCACCCACCTCCACTACAGACATAAATCCAGTCACAGTGGGGCTTTAAACACTTTCATTACAACTTAATTCAGGATGAAGCCTGTTGGTGGTTTCATTATATACAGTCTAACATTATCTCCATCTAATTAGCTTTGAGTGTGACTGTGTGTGTGCATAACGTATCATGAGTTAATGGTAGTACATAACGTCCTTTGAGACCAGTCTCTCAGCTCTGTTTGCATTAGAAATCAGTCAGCTTGTGAAGTGGCCTCAGGTTGTGCCGCTGATTGAATCCGGGCCTCTGGGTGCAAACTGGCCTCCTCTTTCTTCATCACACAATGATTGAATTACCTGTCACTGTATCTTATTAACCTTGCTGTAACACTGATGAGTCTCTCTGGCACAGGTGTACCCAGGGGAGTGTGTGCAGTTCATAAATATGAGTTCATTTATGATGCTAAAACTGTTCAGTCATCCACTTTGTTGGACAGAACAACTTTCTGAACTATAACAGTAGTAGCTTTGCATAACTGTCCAATAAGATTTAGGTATTGCCATGACAGCAGGGATACATGTGGCCACTGCTTGATTTGCTGTAGCTCATTCAACATTTACAAAGTGTGAGGAGCCACTGCTTCCTGAAGTGTTTTAAATTTTGGTAAGACACAAATGTCCGTCACTGAGTAGCTGAGTAAATACGTTACAGGATTAGTCTGGTCAAGTGTTGGCAGTTCCCCATTTGCAGATGCCCTTTCACATTCTCAGAGTGTATTTTCAGGGTTTTCACTCCATTGACTGCAGCCCACTCTAAATTTAGCACACTCTAAGGAAATATTTTACTTCTTGGATACTACTGAAGTCTTCTGAATTAATTGACGAAACCATTTTGTCTACCTGTCCAAGGTAAGTGTAACGCTTCATCAGACTGACTGTGCTTTACCTGGCCAGACAACCAGTGCACCCATGTGTCCCATTTAGTTAGGTCAAAGCGGGTCATAACGATATAAATGTTTAAATTTTTGTCAATATTGAGATGTTATACATTGTTAGATTCTCCACAATTCAGTTGTTTAGTTCATTTTTATGGCAACCATGAGCACCAAAGTATAATTCATTCAGATTTACAGGCTTGGTAAACTAAAGCGATTTTAAAAAAGGTGACTCCAATCCCTTGAAGCTGTCATAAAGTCTGATTGTGTTCATTCCTCGATGATTTATATTTCTTTAGTCCACAAGGGGCCCATCAATAAAAATTAAAAAAAGAGAAAACGTTATCTTCAGAAATTCAAAATATATTGAAAAATTGTGAATATTGTCATGTGAAGTCCATTGCTCACTGTCAAATGAAATTGTAATAATGATTTTCAGAAATTTAGGGTAGACAGACAGACAAGGAAAAACATGAACATCGCCACTTCCTTAGCAGAGGCAGCTCTCATGCACTGAGAGGCATGATGGAGAGCCCACAGTTAAATCACCCCTAATAATCACTCTGATAAAGACATCCGCAGATACAAACAGATGAAAGAGTATGGGGGTGTCAACAGAAAATTAGAATAGTTCTAATTACAATTAAAATATGTTCTTTCAAATCAAAAATCCAAAGATATCAGAACAACGGGTTCTTTTTGCAACTGCTTTTGACTTTTTGTTTGACTCAAACATAGCTTCACCATGTCATGTGATCTGCTACTTCAGTACACTTTAACAAAGTGTATAACAAACTCTGAGAAATATTACTGGTACCTACAGAAAATGAGCATTTCATATCCAAAAAATTCACATTGTAAACACTGACACCTGTAACAAATTAGCCATATTTTTGCACATTGAACCTATATTAGGTAAACACATAGTCTGGAATTGGAATGCTGGAATGTTTCTTACTGAAATGCATCTTGGGAGTCATAGTTAACCTCACGTTGCTGCTCTTGCATCAGCTGAAAAGAGTTTTGTTGACTTGGATATTGTTTAACTCTCATCGTAAATGACTTCACAAATACTGCACCTGTTTCAGTCTCATTTTATAATGAAGTGTCTCCAGCTCAGCCGTTGGTGATACAATAATGACTCTATAGAGATCAACTCTGAGGGCAAGCTGTAAGATTAAAAAAAAAAAAAGAAGAAGAAAAACATGCAGCACGACATCAAACAGCACCAACAGATCTCAGGCATCTGCACGCATAGATGATTGGAAGGACAAAATACATTTGGATCAAAGCCTCAGTCTGATTTCCCCCAGGGGTGAAGGCGGTCCTGTCCGGCAGTGACCCAGCTCATCTTCACTGCCCCTTATCCCTCTAAACCTCAATTATAGAAGCTTAGTATGTCAGTACAAGTCCTGCAGCAGCATGGCCCTCGAAGAGCCTCCGTCTCTACAAGAAATCCCCGAGAATATGATGTCTCTGCACATGAATGCTCTGATGAGGACAGACAGTCTGAGTGGTGTGTCCTTTCTGAGACACTTTAGGCTGCAGTTTGTGTGATGAAGATGCTCCAGAGATCTCTGTAATTTAACATGACATATACATTGAGATAAGATAAGATTTTTCCCACTGGCTGTTCAAGGGCTGCTGGATGTTGGGTGGGTGGGTGTTATAGCAGCTCGTACAATGTGGCATCAAACAATTTGACACTGTACACAACTACACTGTGTGTGTGTGTGTGTGTGTGTGTGTGTGTGTGTGTGTGTGTGTGTGTGTGTGTGTGTGTGTGTGTGT
>JBBPCS010000729.1:7751295-7762305 GCA_037974645.1 Hollardia meadi
ACACACACACACACACACACACACACACACACACACACACACACACACACACACACACACACACACACATAGTCTCAGCAAGCAAACGTCTCTCTCCAACTTAACATGTGGTCATTATGATTTCCATTTCAGCACAATCAAGCTTTTATCTAGAACTTCCGTTTGGAAGGTGTGTGTGTGCGTGCGTGTATGTGTGTTGCAGCAGAAAGAATGTAAACATATTGGAGATGAACAACATTGAACTATGTTATCTCACCTGTTATCAAAGGTACTGATGTGTGCCTTAACAGTCACCACAATATCGTGCGCAGTCCTGATGTGCGGTGAAAATAAAATCACAATGGAGCGACTGAAATATGATTGAAACATCATTTTTTGGGGGATTTCATGTGTAAGATAGCTGAGCAAGAATAATTAAAGCCTTTCCCACTGCAAGGTGCCATCATTACTCATATTCAGGAAGAAACAGTTCATCCCACACAGCTGTTGACTGTCGGTACCAGATGCCTCAGCTAAATAGAGCCCAGAAGTTCACTTTGAAATCAGGTAGAGCATAGACAGAGCAGAAGGATCAGCTCACTGATTCACCTGCTCCAGCTGTTAGTGTTTCTTGCCCCCTGATATCTGCAGCTGTTAGCTAGCGTTAGCTGTTCAGTTTATACAGTTCTGCAAACTGAGGCAGGTCTGACTGTCAGCTACTGTAGCAGCTTTCATCTATGCCAGTTTTTGGCTCCATGTAACCTTTTTGTGTTTGTTGTAATAAGTCCATTTTCAGTGGAATGTACCTAAGTATTTATTCAAGTAATGTCATTAAATAAATGTATTTTGTGTTTATGTTACTACATTTCAGAGTGAATTAATGAAATGAAGGCAACTTGGCTTCTTATTATAAGCTGTTTGTTTCTTTTTGTGAAGCGTTTATTGTCTTTTATTGCATTTTTTTACAGTAACATAACGAGTTGTCGTCAACTCGAGCAACATACATTTGTCACTCCTCTGCTCTGCTCCGTACATCTGTACAGTAATCCAGGGCAAGTCACTTACTTTAACACTTCGGGAGGCTATTTTCCCAAAAGGCAATTACTAAAATGAGTCTTTACCGATATTACAGCGGTACAATAAATACACTTAACCTCTACTAAACAGTGCAACATCATGAAATGCAGAGAGAGAAAGAGAGAGAGAATCAACTTTATGTGCTACATGGACCTTCAATTCCAATACCAGTACCCATAAAGCGATACTTCATTTGGTATCTCAGCATGTTGAACTCACAGATGACACAGATTGTATGGGTTGTTGCTGCTGCAGTAATCAGCCAATCACATGTTGCATTATTCGAAGAACGCTTGCAGTGATTCGCTGTGAGTAAAACCATATAAAACCAAGTATTTTTGAAGCTCTGGATTCAAAAAGATTCAAATGCAGAAATCGTTTGACTGGAGAAGTTTCGATACTACTTGGTACTGAGTTTCAGCGGATACTGGCTGTATGTTTTTATATGAAATGAGTCTGAGTATTATAGCTGGTTAAGGTTCCCTCGCTCTCTTCACAGTACCTGCCATTTCAGTGGCCCCTGCTTGATGTCCCAGGAAGAGCTGCCATCAGAGACTCTGCCACTCCGACACACTTGGTGAGAAACACACACACTGAACCATGGAATCCTAAAAATAATACAAATTAAAAGGAATTAAAATACCAATAATAATGTAGATAAAAACAATAATAACAACACAGATAAATCAGAGGTTGGGGTCTGCTTAATTATCCACCTTGTTGTGGTGTTTACTCTCAAACTACTTTTATATGTGTGCCTTGCTTTTTCCTTAAAATCTCTTTTCTCTCTCTCACACACACACACCTACACCTCTGGTCTCTGACAGCACACACACTGGCATGTCCCGTCCCTCTCCTCTTTCTGCTTATGTGACGGTCAGTGTCTCTATTCATCTTTTCTCTCCATGCCCTTATAAATACATAAGTCTGCTCTATTATTAATAGATTATAATGGAATTTTTATGACCCTGTCCATCAAAATGACAGACAACAAGAAAGTCTAACGCAACCTCTGATTTTAGAGTTAACATCACCCAGTGTCATGTCAGAGTCAGTGTAATCATGTTCTGGTGTTCATGCACTTTGGGGTGAAATTAGGTTTTAAGTAGCAGTTCTTAATGTTTCAGGTATTTGTGACTGTTCATCTCTAGTTTCCTCCTGAAAAAGCTCTCATCTCTCTCCTTTGTTACCTAAACATTGTGTTGTGTGTTTAACTGAACCATACCCAATGTGGATATTTAAAGGACTTCCACAGGATTTGTTAGAAGTAGCTTAATATCTGTGAAGTCATTGGGTGTCCATAAGTTTAATTTATCAAATTAATTAGGAAATTAGGGCCGCAACTAACAAATAATGAATTCCCAGTCCATAAAATGTCAGAAAAGGTTTTTTTTAAAAGCCCATCAAAATGTCTAAAATAAGTAAAAGAAGAATAAGTTCTGATGTAGTGAATATTTAACTCACATGACTGATCAGCTGTTACCACTCGAGACGAAGAAGCTGGGTATGCTGTTGGCACCTTCCCAGAAATTCCCATAAGATTCCCATTTCCAGATGAACTCCCACATTGCTAAGATGTCTGGTTTTGTTCCTTCTTCTGTGAGGTTTATTGGTGGTTTTGTTTCCGGTTTGTGACCTCTGCTACTGCTGTTTATTACAGCCATGCGTCACGTAGCCTATACCACCATCTTGTGGCGAAACTTCACTTTGTGTAACCTAGTTTATTTGTGAGAAAGCTAGGTGATGGGAACACACCTAATTCCCATTTCATTCTTTTTTGTTCTTTTTGCTTCTTTTCAAAAGTTGACTTAAAATTCGTTTGACATTTGGATGGAAACACAGCATGTAAAAGGTAACTCATGGTCACTCTCGAACTTAAATCACTACACTGAACTAGAGCTTTAATTCTGAGCTTGAACCCATCAGACTGGGACCAGTTCCAGCTCCTCCAGTGCCTTACAGTTCTCATATTTTGATTTAGATAATTATTGGGCGTTGGTTAACTTTGTCTTGGATGAAAAAACACCACTGTTCTGAGAGATAAACATCTCGCGACTCCTGAAATCAAGAGCAGTGAATGTTATCAGTCGATGTAATTTCCAATCAATTATATATTATAACATATTATCCTGCAATATTTTTGCTTTCTTGGAAAAAAGTTAATCTTCAGTCGTGACTTAAGTGTACGTTGCACAAGTCAGTATAAATGATCTAATATCCCACCGTTTCTCTAGTTTACACCTGTCTGTGTTCATTGAATGAGCATTTCTTTGGTTAGAAAGATCCCTCACTGTCATTTTTTTCACATTTCAATGAGAAGTTTATTTTTATTTTTTATTAATCTGCCGATTGTTTTCATTATTATTGGATTAATCGTTAATCCATAAAATGTCAAAGAAAATTGTGTAAAATGCTCATCACAATTTTCGAGAGGTCAAAAACACATCTTCAAGTTGCTTCTTTTCCAACAGTCCAAAACCCAAAGACTCTTCATTTACTATCATCAGTGACAAAGAAAAGCAGCAAATCCTTACATTTAAGAATCTAAAACCAGCAAATGTTTGACATTTTTAAGTGAATTTTTTGACCCATCAAGTTTCTTTACTTATTGAGAATTTGGGACAGTGATGTTGTTGCTGGGATTTTCCACGTCATATCATTCTTTCTTATTGGATGGCTACATGTTATGGGCACACCTTGATTGTGTTGATACGCAGCGTGTGTGTTTGCATGCGTGTGCTTACTTCAATAGATCCCACAGCTGCTCATTAAAATTAAGAATACTCAAAAACGGGAAATCCTGACACCTGGTGGACAGATGACACTGCTGCATCTTCATTAATCACCTGTTCTGTGTGTATTTTTTGTCTCCAGTCTAACAATGTGCCGGTGGTGCAGCACCCTCATATGACCCACCTCCACCCACTGCTGTCCTACAGCCCGGAGGCCTTCTCCCCTCAGCGGGCCTCTCCTGGCTTCTCTCCTGACACAGGTATACATCATAGTCTCACCTGTCTGCCAATGAAATCAATACCAATTCTAATTAGACCTCAAAACACTAAATCACAAATATTTCTGAGCATACATCTTTTTTTGTAGAAATATACTCTAAACTGTGAATCCTACCTGTCCTGCAGGTATGTCGAGGACCCCCCATGCAGCCTGCTACCCCGTCTCTCCTGGAGGCGTGGCTCAGATCACACATCCCCTCGGATGGCTGTGAGTAAAACACACACACTGTAAATGTACACAAACACAACTCTTAAACCTTCAAGTGACTGCAGGACTTTTGACATTCGGTGTGTGTTTGTGTATGTAGGCATGGACAGACGATGTATCCCATCGCAGGGGGGTTCTCACCTGCTGGTCTCGCAATGAATGCTTCCATGTCAAGGTAAGTGTTTTAAAGGCAAGTTAGGATGCTTGACTGAAAAATGAAGCAGATTAGTTTGTTGTTGAGAGCGTTATATAGTTATAGTTTTTAATTTAACAATGTCATTTTCAAAATATGACTTTATTCCTCACAAACCTTCAACTTAATCCTCAAAATATTACGACTGTTGTTTTTGTAAGTTTTAACTTAAATATCACAACTGGTGTTATCCTATTCAACTTTATTTTCAAAAATTCTGATTTGATTCTTGAAACGCATCTATTCTAAAAAATAACATTTTCTTAGATTTTCAACGTATGGATCGGTCTGCTTATTATTTCATGATAAAATGAAAATGTTGCAGTGCTATGATTTTATTGTTTGGTTTGTTTTACTTTTATTGCTTTCTTCATTTGTTTTCCTGTAAAGCACTTTGCAGCTTTGTCAAGAAAAGGACTATACAAATAAATTAATAATTATTATTACGTATTCTTCATATTATTACATTCTGTCCAGCCCTGGTGAATGTGTGGTTTTCTTTATTGTTACTGCGTCCTGATCTGTGGTGTTGTTGGGTTGGCAGCCTGGTGTCGGGTAGCTTCTCTCCACGTTTGGTTTCGAACCCCAAGTCGTCCGTCCCCCACCCAACCATCGTCCCCACAGGAGTGAAGCAGGAGCCTGGAGGCAGCAGCCAGTCAGGGTGACTTAACTCCTCTAATTATTACTGTTCTTTTATTACTTTTAATGGGTGATGTCAAAAATAAGCCTTCATCGAATAACAAATATCACGCGTGTCATTTCTGGCCGTTTGTCCACTAAGAGGGATGCATTATTCTGCTCATCTTACTGTATTAACACGATGGTAATGTGTGCTCTGTAGAAGGTCGATGGCTGACAGTCAGCAGGAGAAGGACGATGAGAAGAAGCCTCATATCAAGAAGCCACTGAATGCTTTCATGTTGTACATGAGGGAGGAGAGGCCCAAAGTGGTGGCTCAGTGCAAAGTTAAAGAGAGCGCGACCATCAACCAAATACTGGGCCAGAGGGTAAGACTGTCAACTCCTCTATGAACCTGTGTTTGTCACCAGTTGAAGAATAAAGTTGTATTATTTTTAGAATAAATTGATATTGAGAATTCGTAATATTTTGAGTGTAAAATCCCAAATTTCTTGGAAAAAATTCTTTGCGAATAAGGATGTAATTTTGAGAATTAAGTTGAAAATTTATAAGAAAAATGTCATTTTTCGACTAGAAAGTAATATTTAAAGAACAAATTTTCAGTTACGATAAAAAAAGACAAACTTACAGATAAAAAATTTAATTTACACAGAAAAAAAGTTGTATTATTTCATAACTTTAATCTCAAAATACACTGTTTGAATACTTTGTTTGTGCTTTGTAGAAACTGTATACATTCAGAATATACTAACATAAATAATAGTAACTGATCTGTGAGCACATTTATGCATTTTATTCTTGTTTTACACTTGACAGCCTGTACTGGTGTCAGCTAACTGATAGTGATGTTTTGTGTCCACAGTGGCACTCTTTGACCAAAGAGGAACAAGCCAAATATTATGAACTGGCTCGTAAAGAGAGACTCGTCCACTCCAAACTTTACCCCGGCTGGTCGGCCAGAGACAACTACGTGAGTACAGCTGCATCACTACACATCACTTACATCACTTCATGACAGTGCTGATGAAACAACAGTCGCCACTGAGAGGTTTCCAACAGCGGATGTAAAGTTGAATGTGTTTGTTTTCTGTGCAGGGTAAAAAGAAGAAGAGAAAGAGGACTAAGAGTGAGACTCACCATGAAGGTAAGACAAACAGAGCATCTTTGAAAAATACTGGACGTTTGCTCCAGATCTCCTGAAGCTCTGCAGGAAGTGACTTTTGGTAGACTCACAGAAGCCAGCTATTTTAGTCTGATAAAAATTTCATTGTTGCTTCCAATCTTTTAATGAAATCTTTAATTTTTTCCCTTTTTAAAGGTGGCTAAAATGTCCCAACCAGAGGACTGATCAGTATTTTTGTGTGTTTGTTTCTCAGTTCCAGAAGAGGACCTCCCCCCACATCTGAAGAGACCTCGTGTCCCCCCTGGGGAGATGCCTCACACACATACTGCACACACACAGCCCCGCTCCCACCTGACACAGCCGCACACCATCTCACACCTGACACACACACAGCTGTCCCAGGCCAGTCCCGCCTCTTCGCTGGACTCCCCAGCCACGCCCACCACCGCACTGGCGTCGCCCGCCGCTCCGGCGCCGACACACACCGAGCACACACACTCTTCCTACAGTGGACACACATCTCCCTACGCCGAGCAGCTGCAGCCGCTGTCCCTCACCACCAAACCCCACCGGACCCCCCACCCTCTGAGCCGAAACACCGTCACTCCAGGACCCTCCACACCGTCATCCTCCTGCGACACCCCCACCCCCTCACCCCTCATGGCTTCCTCCAGGTGTTCACCCCCTCCTCCTCCTCGTCCTCCTCCTCTGCTCTCTCAACCCTTTCTTTTCCCACCTCCTACCTCCGCTCACCAATCAGCAGGGAGCTCCCACAGTGCCTTGACTCAGTCACAGCCATTCTCAGTCAGAAGAACCAATCAGCTGTGAGGAGCTGGTTTTACTTTGTGAATCATCAAATCAAATAAAAAACACAACAATGAAATCAACATGATCTGTACCTATTTTTGATGCTGTAAATAAGCTATGTTTTTTAAACTTTTTTTTATAGATGTATCACATTTTATGTTAGTATGAAAAGGAGAAGTAATGGTCAATATTTGACTACATCATGAAACGGTGTATGTTTCTGCAAACTCACTTTTTCTACTAACTTTTTTACGAATGATCAACTTCTTGTAATTGAAAGCGAGATGTGGCACCGGGGTTCGTTTGTTTCAGAATGCTTTTTTTTCACCTGGTAGCATGAGTTTAAATCTATTTTCTGGTTCCTCCTCTGTGTTAATAAATATTCACTGAGTTCTGACACACTACCTGTGTGGTGTTGAGAGTTGGTGTTTTTTCTCACAAATGTACTGTGAGGTTAAAACAACAGGAAGTGACTTATTGTCATTTGTCTCGCTCACACACAATCAGCAGTTGGAGCAGGAGCAGTGACTTAATGCCAATTTGACTAAATGAAAACAAGAATGTTTTTTTGTTTTTTTTGAAGGATTACAGCACACTGCTAACTAACTTTATATATGACATAATTTCTGTTTACATCCCCAAAGATCCCACATTAGTGGTTCCAAAACTTAAAGGTGGTGATGGAGGGGCTGTTGGGGTCGACAATGTCAGACTTTGAAAACACCAGGAGCAGCTGAAGTGGCAGTCACAACTCATTAGTCTGGACCAGAGTTTGTTTTTTGTGTGTGTGTCTGCATACCTACACGCACATTTATCAGCTCCATTTGGGAAGGGATGCCACAATTTCGCATGATGCTGGCGAGCATCACGAAGCTCAAGCAACATTGTTAGTGGTGCAATAGTCTCATCAGGAAACTATCAAACATGTTTTCATGCTGACCCTGAGACACTTGAACTCCTCAGTCAGCAGGTTTTGACAAAGTAACAGCTGGTAAATGTGTGCAAGCTTGTCTTAGTTTGTGTAGGAAAAGTATTTACCTTTCCCCACCTGTGGTATAAGTTATGTTTTAAGTAACAGGTATCCTTGATCCACTAAGTTTTGCTGAGGTTCAATAACTAATAGTGAGAATTAAAACATTTATGAAATGTGCAACATCTACAGTCATCGATGTTGTAAAGTCGCTCAGGACAACTTAAGTGTTTCCATGTAATCAAGATACAAAACACATGATGGCCTCATATAATCAGATGAATTGTTATAAACTAGACAATTGTATTGATCACAATTGATCAACTTTATTGATACCAGGCAGAGAAACTGGAGTGTCGCAGCAGCAACAGTAACCTTAAAAACCCATTTTATTAACATACATTATGAACATTTACTATATACAAATGAAGCATGGAAAAACTAAATACTAAATAGCAGTGGTATAGAAAGCATTCAGATGCTTTTATTAAAAGTACTAGTAGGACACTGTAAAAATACTCTTACAAATTAAAGCCCTGCATTGAAAACCTTACTAAAGTAAAAGTATGTAAGTATAATCTGGACAATGTACTGTACCCTAAAGTATTCTAAGAACTGCGACTCATGATTATTTTCATCATGAATTAACTGCATTAATTCATTAAACGATAACATTGTTTCCACAAACTGCAGCTTTTACAAATTTATTATGGAAATGTATTGAATATGTTTTAGTTTTTATTTTGTTGTTTTTCTTGTTTTTGGATAAGTATGCCACACCCAAACAGTCTGTTATTAGTAATAATTCATATTAAGTAGTAAGTAGTAATAATTAAATAGTCATTTATTTACTGTTAGTTATTGTTTGAATGAATACCGGTTACTGTCCTGTGTAGGCACAGGATTAATACAGGTACTGTATGAGAAGCAAGCCTCTTGAAATGACGGATTTAAAGGAACTTTTTCTTTAATTATGTCTGGAATTTACGCCATGTCCAGTTTGAGGAAATGCTCTGTAGATGATTATTGATTCTTCTGAAAAAGCAATCACCTGAGGGAAACTCACCTGAGGAGCACATGCAGAAGGATTGCACAGTGTTGTTTCCCAGCACAAGGAAAGGCACAGTTATGCAACTCTGTGTTACATAAAACACGTGATCCTATCCTGTAATAGCTTGAAGAGGAAGGACCATAAATGGCAAGACAGGCGTGACTGAAGGAACGTCTTAAACTGTAGTGCAGAGAGAGACACAGTCTATTAGAGACATACGTAACAGACACATACTGTACAGAGATACATAAACATAGAGGAAGAAGAAGAGCAATGCCACAGTGGAGAGGACTGATGGATCACAGGGGGAAGTGTAACAGGGCAGTGGTGGTGTCTGTGGCACAGTTTGACCCCGGGGTGAGACTGGGGAGGAGGCCAGGAGCCGAGAGGGACGGCAAGAGACTCCACCGCACCCTCAGCAAGCTGGGCTTCAAGGTGGACATCCACACCGATCTGAGCAGTGACGAAATCTATGAGCTGTTTCTGAAAGGTACCACACACACCACACACTCACTGTCATGGGAACATAGATCATCTATCACTGTGCACAGAACACATGCCTTCACTTTATTTATTGACTTATTGCATCTCCATCAGCTAATTCTATATTAGCTGCTTCTCCTCCTGAGCTCCACTGAGCTCCACATATTCAGAGGCCCCTGGAATAGTTTAAATAGCCCAGGACTCTGATCCAAGAAGCAGGTTTACTGAGTTAATTTATAAGTTATTGGGTTAATTTACTGAGTAAAACATCATATCTGGAAGATGTGTTGATGTAAAAAGACCTATTCAGGGTTTTATTGAACAAAGGGATGAGCGAACCTGAGCCAGAAAGTGGAATATGCCAGGGATTATTAAACATGCAGATGGGTGACAAATGAAAGGAAAACAACTGGAAGGATGGTGGCGGAGAACCTTTAGAACCTGCTCAATGACCTCTAAAACCTCTTAAAAGATGACTAGAGCTTATTCACTGGCCATCAAAAGACTATTAAACAACTGAAGTTCTATTTAACCTCAATGGCCACTAGAACTTCTTCAAGAACCTCAATAAACTTATCACTGTTTAAACTTCTCCAGGAGCCCCTTGAACCCTCTCACCATAGTACTTTAAGGGTTTTGAACCATCAAAATTCTGAAAGTACTATCGAACCTCCTAGCTGACCACAACAACCACATTCAAGAGCATCTATAAGTGGCTCCTAAAACCTCCTAAAGGACGCCTAGAACTTCCTAAGTGACCCTAAGAGGACCCGTAGAAGCTTCTCTACGGCTACCAAAACTCCAAAAGTACTATGCAACCTACATGACCACTACAGCCTACTAAATGACTCCTAGAATCTCCATTAGAAATTCCTCAGTGACCAGACAAACCTTGTGATTGACTGCTAGAACCCTCTCAATAACAAATTGACCTGTTAAAGGACCGATAGTTCATCAAAACCTTTGCAGGAAGTTTTCAGTGACAGTTTTCAGTCAGTTACCAAAAGGACCCCAAAAATCTCCTGAAGGACCTCCAGAACATTCTCAGTGACTATTTGAACCTCCCAAACAACCCCTATAACACCTTAAAATACTCCTAGACCCTCTTTAGATTGTTGGAATAATGTACTCATACGCAAAAGAAATGAAAGTGAATCCCAACATGACCCAGGTTCACCGGATCGAGCAGTTGTCACAGTGTCTAGAATTTCTAGTTTTGTTTGTCAGAAGGAAAAATATATGCCAACTTTACTGTTAGCCTTTGAGATAAACATTTATTATCACAATTTTTTGCCTTTACTGTATATCTCTTTATAAAAAGAAGACAGATCCTGTATTTGCTTCTATGTATTTAGAATCAGGACACCCACGTATCAAACAGACTAAAAGTTCATGTAGAGTTTTATAGCTGCTTATCACTAATAGATAACAGTGTAGAACAGTCATGATTATTGGTTATGTAATCAGGT
>JBBPCS010000729.1:7762405-7772670 GCA_037974645.1 Hollardia meadi
TTAAAACAAGCCTTTATGAACCCCCACCCACCCCCCCCCGCCCTCGCACCCCCCCCCCCCCCCCCCCAAAAAAAATCCTGCACTGCCAGAGCCTTTACACACGTTAACTTTCTCGAAAAGCAGTATTTTCTCATGTTGATCATCTGATCATGTCAGATTGACATTTCTCAGCTACTGTAAGTAGTGATGTGCAGATGAAGCCTTGTGAAGCTTTGGGGCTTTAAACTCAACAGCTCGGTGACCTCTGGTGGTTTGGGGAACTTATAGCAGGCATTCATGACTGGAGCTGGAGCTCTACAACAGCTTTTTGATTTGCTTGCATGTTATTAATTCTGTAATACCTGTGTTCAGATCATATTACTTTAAAATAATCGATAAATTTGTGTCCCAAAAAGCTCCGATATAAAATATGAATGTACCTTATTGGTGCGATGAGGCCCAAACATTTCATATGATTCACAATGTGATGTAATTAGATTTCATTAAATTAGACGATGACTTTAATTACATTATTAGTTGGTATC
Organism: Hollardia meadi; assembly: GCA_037974645.1. NCBI lineage: Eukaryota > Metazoa > Chordata > Actinopteri > Tetraodontiformes > Triacanthodidae > Hollardia > Hollardia meadi. The sequence continues at coordinate 7,762,930 of JBBPCS010000729.1, forward strand.
ATGTCGAAATGTTTAAATATTTAAAATTATGTTGCCATATTTCTCTACCATTCCCATCTTCCCCCTCCCACCAATGTGTGGAACACAAACTGAATGAAGCTCTACTGTGACATTTGCATTTGTAAAACAAGTTTCAGTATCATCTGCCCGTCTCTAACTGTAGCCCAAATACATCTGTATGTTTAATAATGAAAACGCTCACTATCGGTTAATGTCTGAGAACAGACAACAAATCATCTTCAGCCAATAGACAGACAAAAAATTGATTAGAGCTGCAACCATTTTCATTTTCAATCGGTGGATAATTTTTTCAGATCACAACAGGGTACAACACTGACTGATGCATACGTTAAACGAACTACAGTCCCCGCTTTTACGTTGGATACACCTGCTACATTCACAAGCTAACTCTCATTTCCATTCCAGACAAGCTGATCGGAGTCCACTGCACCCACGGTCTGAATCGCACCGGCTATCTGATCTGCAGGTGTGTGCAGCATGACCCGCACAGGTTGAACTGTGGGTGTGAACAGTGTTTAACAGCTGTGTCTGAACCGCAGGTATCTGATCGATGTTGATGGGATGGATCCTAAAGAGGCAGTAGAGTGTGAGTATTGATCTCAGTGTCTTTTATTGTAATGTGCGTCAGGCTCTTTTCTGAATGAAATTAAATGTTCTTTTGTTCTCAGTGTTCAACTCGTCGCGGGGCCACGCTATAGAAAGACCGAACTACCTAAAAGACCTGCAACGTGGACCAAAGAGGAGGTGATAAGGGAGACAGTTGTATTCACTTAATACATCCAGAGTTTTGTCTTTTTTTAAGTAGTTACAAGTGGTTTGCACTTAACTTTTCACAAGTCTCACTACATCATTACGTCAGAGGTGAAAGGGTCAAGTGCATGCGTGTTTTGTAGTGTAGAGTAGTTTATTGACCCGTCCCTTGTGATGTGTTTTAAACAGTAATGAGGGGATGGAGGAGTCTGAGCAGGAGCCAGAGAGAGGCCGCGCTGCACATCGTCTGTCTGACAGCAGGGAGGAGAGACGACCTCACTTCAATGACTCCTCCAGGTACCACAGGTAGGGAGGAGGAACAGAAAACCAAAAGAAAAAACATGGGACCGTCTTTGAGTGAGCCCATCTATCTCCAAACGTACCAACAACACGCTTGGAGACGGTGCTTGTTTGTTTCGTTCCATCAATAATTAAGGTCCCTTCCTGACAGGCACCTTGTATTTTAAGGTGGATCTCTACATTAATACACTGCTGTTGTTGAATTTATGTGATACTTTAGCCTTTACACCCAATTCAGATTGATAGAAAGCCTTTACACCTCCACACAGTCTTAATTATAAATAAACTAAACTGGGAATCCTTTAGGAGAGCCTGAGCCCTCTCTGCTCCACGAAGAATACACCCCTAGTCTATTTTTGAGGGAGGCTGCATCAGAGCAAATCGAGCCAGGCTGTCAGACACAGGAACAGCATAGAGAATCCTGTCTTAAAAGTTTCAAAATAAAACAACCTGTGCAGTCTACCTATCTATCATTTATCACATTAAAACAGACAAAATAAAACCATTTAAGTACGTAGCCTACTCATGCTAGAAGCACAAAAATCAAAACTCTTAGATGCTCCACGTGGAGGATGGATAAAACCACGTCACAAATCCGGAATGCATCCTTTCTCAATGAGCGTGTTAATCATTTATTCACAGATTCTGTCTGTTCTGAAATCTTGTCTTTCTTTCAGATCTTTAACTCCAAGAGGAATGAACCACAGCTCACAACACCATCGTCCACAAAACGGCCTTCTTCCCAGTCCACCATTACTACCTCCACCTCCTTTCTATCCACCCATGGGAGCCCCTCCTCTCCACCGCCCGTATCGACAGTCGGACAGTCAGTGGAGGAGGCCCCCCCGCTCGGAGGACAGCAGGCCCAGATATCCTTCAGCAGAGCCGAACTGGAGGCCAGCCTCCTGGCAGCAGGAGGACAGAAGGAGAGGTCCTCCTCCTCCTCGTCCCCTCCCTCGCTACTCTCCACGCTGGACCAATGAGTCCAGTGGCCATGATGCACCTGATGAGCAGTGGGCTGGTCCCCGAATGAGACATGACCACAGACATACACACAGACACAGAGCCGACACGTACGACAACTGCTAGAAGCAAGGAAACTGGAATATGCTCCACAGTTAATAACCTACAGTGTGATGAGCACAGAACACAACAAACTGCTTTATAGAAACTATACATTTTATTTGGTATTCTGATTAATCAATATGTTTAAAAGTACAGTTCACTGACATGACAAAAGTTTTCTCACTTAAAGGAGAACTTCACGTTTTTAAAAATGTCATTAAACAATATTCACACGGCTTGATGCAGCGTTTTTGGTTGTTGTAATTAGAGATGTGCCTGGTCCATCCCAAGTATCCGCATATTTCATCACATCAGTGTTGATCATATTCTTTCTTTATTGTGTTTTGTCTCGTCAGCCTGCAGGTGTTGCAGCGCTGCTCTAATCTTCAACACCCAGTGCTGCACATTGCAGCACTTTTCTGCATATGAGACGGAAAATCAGAGTGTGTGAATGTGATTGATTGTACTGGTGATCCACAGCCAGGTTGGAAAAATTAAAAGGCTTCAGCGGTAACAAAGCTGTTATTTCTCATCTCTCTCTCTCTCTATAGTTCACATCAGTGTAAAACAATTTAAGATGATCCACTTTATAGTTTTGAATCAGGACCTTCAGTGTTAGTGTAATAATAATGTTATTAAATATATGTGTCAGATTGATGTGTCCCTGCTCCAACACACCTGATTCAAATCATCAGCTGGTCATCAAGCCTGATAACGAGCCATTCATTTGAATCAGGTGTGTTGGAGAAACATCTAAAACATGCAGGGCAGGGCATCCAGAAACGCTGGATTAGAGTCGCATGATTTCACATAACTTAATCATTTAATAAGTTTTAAATTTTTATGGCCTGGCTCTGCTGACAGGGCATCGTGTATTTGTCATAAGCATGCGAGCTCACCTCATAATCCTCTTATTCATATCTTATTAAAACCAGTACAGAGAGGCAAGTGTGATCCTGCACTTCACTTTACTTTAACCCCTAAATATTGTACAGCTTCACTAGACAAACTAGAAACTTGGGAAATGTGCCTTTAAGTTTCCTGCAAATCTTCTAAAATTCCCTGTTTTCTCATATTTTTAAGTGACTACCTGTAAGAGAGCGGATTAAGTGAAGATTAATTTTTTTTCATACTTTTATCTTTATAGAACGTTTTAAGTTTCAATTCTTAGAAAACTATACAAATAAACACCAACAACTGAATTTAAACAGATAGGCTTTAAGAAAATATACAAGTATGCAGATTAAAAAGCTAAACAGTGAATATCAATGAATTGAATGGTTGTATATTTTCAGCCTCCCGCATAATGTGGCTGGTGTGGCCACTGCGCATGCGCCGAGGCTGTCACGACTCGGACGCCTCTACGGCTGCTGCAGGTGGAAACATGGCGATGAAGGCGCTCAGAGGGATGGTGAACGGGGCTATGAGTGAGCTCTCCTCGGCCGTCAGCGGGAACAGACCGACGGCCGCCGCTCCGGCCGCCACCGGTGCCTCCCGGGAGCATGTGATGGCCGTGAAGCGGGATTATATATCCCAGCCCCGCCTCAGTGAGTCCCTCCGTATCGTATAGCCTGAGTCAGGAGTCATGATATGCGGTACTGCGAACATGTTTGTTTATTAAAGAAACAGAGGAATGTGTCATTTTAAAGATGCTGAATAATTATGTTAAACGTCATATAGACGGATGAGAGCATTTTGTCGATAACTGTCAATCATTCATAAACCTGTCAGACATCAGATTAATATGACCTGCAATGACTCCTCATGTTCACTAGAGCTGAAACAGTCAGTGGATTAATCAATCAATCAATTAGTCAACTGACTTGTAGATAAATTGTCTTTTTGAAGCAAAAATTGAAACAACACAAAAGAATCTCTGGTTTTAGCTTCATAAATGTGAATATTTGTTGTTATTTGTTGTCATTTAGTCTATTGTGATATTTATCTGACTATCTTTGGGTTTTGGGCTGTGGCTCAAACCGAACAATATATTTGAAGGTTTTTGTTTTTTTTATAATCGTGGTAGCATTTTTCATGATTTTCTGATATTTTATAGCCTACATGCATATATTCATATCCTTATCTCTATGAGCTGAAGCACAAGCTGAATTTCTCTGTTGCATGAATGTGTGTGGGCCTCAGTGGGATAAAAAATATGTGCACTCTGCAGCTCTCTGTTACTTCGCCAGAAATGCTGTGATGAGTCGCATCACAGCTTACATCTATCTAATCGATCGATTATTTTGTTAAGTTTAGTTAAGTTAAGTTTTTAGAAAGTAATGCCCAAAGTGACTAATGTCCAAAACCTCATGATAATCAGATATTCAGAATCCATGTTCTGTCAGCAGACACTGTGTTCACACTGCTGTCTACTCATCCTGTTTTCTGCATCTTCAGCCTATAAAACGGTGTCTGGAGTCAATGGTCCACTGGTTATTTTGGATCAGGTGAAGGTAAGAAAGACCACAGATCTCAGATGACTCACCCCTCTATTCATATTTTCCTTTTCTAAACTGAGAATCACAATTTCTCATCCTTTCCTTTTCCTTTTCCTTTCAACTCACCATGCTGGATTTCCATCTGATCTCAATGAACTGCCAAAAGAGGCACATGTTTATGAACACCCATTAATAATCCAATGGTCCTGTTTCCCCATGTAAACATTATGTTCTTAAAAAGAGAAAACCAGGATATAGTGCTCTATATATACGAGTTTAAATGCACTCCATATCTCTCAGCAGCTACATTTTTCCTGTAACAGACGCTTGTGTTCCTGCTTCACTCCAACAGTTTCCGAGATATGCAGAGATTGTCCATCTTACGCTTCCTGATGGGACCAAGAGGAGTGGGCAGGTGCTGGAGGTCACCGGCTCCAAAGCTGTCGTGCAGGTACTCTAATCTCAACAACTATCGGATGGATTGCCATGAAACTGCATACAGGAATTCACTTTCCCCAGAGGATGAATCCTTGTGACTTTGGTGACTTTTCCTCTACGGCCATCATGAGATTGACATTTTTACTTCAGAGTGAAATATCTTGACAGCTATTTGATGGATTGCCATGAAACCTGCTAAAGTATTCATGGTCCCTAGAGGATAACTTCAACTGACTTTCCCTGACTCCCCCTGTTATTCTTATGTTGGCCTACAACAGGTCCAATAGTAATGCTGTAAAACTGCTGGTTTCCTGTAATGTTTTGTATAGTGTCCTGCAGTATTTGACAGAAGATGTCAGTGTGGATTGAGTTTTCAGTAACATTGTAGAGGTGTGGTCCACCTGATAAATGTCACTGAAATACATGTAAAACAAAAGATTTGAGCAAAAGAACCATGTGTTCAATTTATTGTTAATTCATTAATGACAGTGAGTGTCAGTCTGCAGACTCCTCAGAGCATCAGGAGTTTACTCCAGCGTGAGCAGTGACTTTATTTTGTAATAAAATGCAGCATTGGATGTCAAAAAATATGCACAAAAATGTCTTTGTTCCCTTTGATGCCTCTCCAGCTGGTGCCACCCCAAGCACCCATTTAATGTAGTTTAATCTATTAGATTTGTTCATTCCTGTTCTACTTTTTCTCGCTAGTTTATAATTTGTGATGATTAATTTTTTAGCCATGCTTGCAGCATTACTGTAGGGGATGGCAGCATCTGTCTGCGCTATCATCAACATTTTAACGTGTCCAATACATAGCTGGGGACTGGGGGTCGGTTGGAGTGCGGCCAACAAGTCATAACTCCTAAACATTGACAACGGATAATTACAGAAGACATTCTTAACGTTATGTTACATTTTTAACACAATGTCGTTTTTGGTCTGGTATTGGTCTGGCTGTCTGGTATTGATCCTGCTTTTAAGGTGAAATTAAGCTTGGCTTTGATCAGTTTTTGTAGGCCTTAAGAGTTTGCCTATATGGTTATTTAAAAACTCACTATGATACACAAGTTAGGATTTGTTGTTGATGGGATGAAAGACTAACACTCTTGTATTCACATGCACACACTTGTACTTAAAATGAATATTAAACAGATGAAATGTAAACCATAGCAGTTAAACCTGCTGATCCAATGATGTACGATGCTGATAGATTAACTGCTCTGTCTGTCCTCCACTCTGCCCCCTGCAGGTGTTTGAAGGGACTTCAGGTATTGATGCCAAGAAGACCAGCTGTGAGTTTACAGGAGACATCTTACGGACGCCTGTGTCTGAGGACATGTTGGGTATGACACACAACACAATAAAAATGTCACATTCCTTCAGGTCCAAACTGAGGTCACTTCAGCTCTGAAGCTTTACACAAATTCATGTTTATCAGTGAAAGTTAAATTTGTTTGTTTTGTAATGACGATCCGAAAGTGAATGTAGACATGTTAATGGTAAAGTGTGTGTCTGTGTGTCTATGCGTTTGCAGGTCGTGTATTTAATGGATCTGGTAAACCTATCGACAGAGGACCAGCAGTCCTGGCGGAAGACTTCTTGGATATCATGGGTACGTTTCCGCTCCTAAAGTTAGTGTTCATTTATAATTACTGGTAACTGACAAGGAGATGCTTTGACAATTTTGCAATACTTGTATTTAAACAAAAAGAGAGAAAAAATCTTGGGACACAACATGTACTTCAGGTACTTAACATGTTAAATACTATGGAGCACACAATAAAAAATAATTGAAACTGATTAAATAATAAAATAAAATAAAATATATATATTCAAATATTAAAAAATCAAAAATACTGGTACAACCTGTTAGCTACCAAAAAAGCAAAATAACAAATGTTGATAACTGCTATGACTTGCAGTGTATAGGTGTCTTACAAGCTATTTATGTTGGCTTTATTTTCTATCACCCGTCTGTATGAGTCCAATAATTGTTTTCATATTACAGGTCAGCCTATAAACCCTCAGTGTCGTATCTACCCTGAGGAGATGATCCAGACTGGCATATCTGCCATCGATGGCATGAACAGCATCGCCAGAGGCCAGAAAATACCCATCTTCTCTGCTGCAGGTCTCCCACACAATGAGGTACACACACACACACACACACACACACACACACACATACAGATACAGATACATGTAAACAAACATGCAGACACAAACAGAAATGTGGAAGGAAGTCTGTTAATTTCCTGACCAAAATGTTCTGTGTGACACATCTCCAGGCCTGAATGTTCATTACATTTGATTTATTAACTGTATCACTTCCCTTTAATTTGCTAGATTTAATTAGCATAAAAAGCTTGTGAAGTTGGTATGTGGCAAGTATTCATGTCCTGTACTGAAGTAAAAGTATTAATACCACGCTGTAAAATTAGTGTTACAAGTAGAAGTTCCTGGATTGAAAATGTTACTTCAGTAAAAGTATGTACGTATAATCAGGAAAATGCACTTTTAAGTATTCAAAGTAAAGGTACTCAATGCAGTAAAACGTCCCCTGGGACTGTTATACTATTATATATGATATTGTTAGATTATTATGACTCGTGTTAATGTAAACGCAGGATTTTACTGTTGTCATTGGTTGAGGTGGAGCTCATTTGGAACTAATTTGTATAGGACTGCAACTAATGATTATTTCAATTATGGATTATTCTGCTGATTATTTTCTCCATTAATCGATCAGTATTATTATTACAATGTTTTACATAATTACAAAGACATTAAAATTATTAAAATTATTCAAAGGAAAAGCAGAAAATCTTTACATTTGTCTTCACCATTTGTTTCTTTCAAAGTCAAACTCATATGCTTTGAAATAGAGTTTTAAAGATGTTTTGCTAACCTATAGTCTTTTGTTGAGATAATATACTTTTCTATTTGTTTTTAATTTGTATTTGAAAAAGTTGTATTGGCACTGAAACGCATATATAGCACTGATAAAAGTTCCACTGAAAAATAAAAACAGATATAACAAGTAATTTCATTTTATTTTGATATTTTAATTTGATATTTTTTTGTTTTTCAATGACAGTGTTCTGATTTTCTTTTTCTTCGTCTTTTTTTTTCCAGAAAATGTTTTCAGTAAATGTTACTGTACATTCTAACAATGAGATTTGTATGCCTTGTTCATCCACTTGCCAGATCGCAGCTCAAATCTGTCGGCAGGCCGGTTTGGTGAAAAAATCCAAGGATGTGATGGACTACAGTGAGGACAACTTTGCCATTGTATTTGCAGCCATGGGGGTGAGAATTTAAGACTGTTTTTGAAGGCGTAGAGTGTGCTTAAAGAGCAACTTAATAACCCATTTTAGCTTGAACAAATTCAGTTTACAACTTTCTCTTTAGGGAGTTTTAATGCCTTGACATTACATCTGGCAGTCATTTAGACTTGCTGAATGTACTCGTCCAGCAGCAAGCAGCAGATAGGTAAAAGTTAGCGGCTAGCTGTTAATCATTATGAAGCATTTAGCAGCTAAATAGGCCCGATATTTTTGTCAGGAGTTGGTGGAGACCAAAACGGAGCTAAAAGAAGAGCATATATTTACTAATGGTCACAGCAGAACTCATTTTGGTTTTAGAAGCTTGGTGGCTACTCACAGAGATATTTGGTACAACTACTGTTGCTGGTGAGCTAACTGCTAACATGCTGGTCAACTGAGATCATGCTAACACTGGTCAGTAACAATATATCATTGAGATTATTTTTATTTTCTATTCACGGAACCTTTAATCCCATCCTGACATTTTGTTTTCAGGATTGTTCTTCATTTCATTTGATAAAGAGTTATTGAAAAAAGTGTAAACCATGTCTCTGTTAATAAACTCTTGACATAATAAAAGAGCTAATAAGCTTTCTCAATTTTGGACTCTCTGGCTCTCACTCAGCTCTGTCAGGACAGTTTGCTATTGGTCAACAGCACAAATGTGTTGGTCAAAGTTCACCAAAGTTGATAGAAAACTGAATTTACTGTGAAATTCTGCTGTTTAAAGCGCTGGAGTGGACACAAACACCACTTCAAAGTAGGGATGCACGATATGTATTTTTTTCAGCCAATACCGATAACCGATAATTCCCTGCTTCTCATGGCTGATACCTACAAGATAACAGCGAATTTCACATTTTTGTATTTTAAAAAGAAGCTCATAACCTGCAGTTTATGTGAGGGTAAAAAAGGCTAATGATTTAATATTCCATAACTCTAATAAGATTTGTTGTGTTAAAACTCTTAGACTTTTCCCCTCCTCTCTGAACCCTTGGTGAACATGTATTTTAAATTATAATTGTGTTGTCTTCCTCCGAAACTTAAAAAAAAAAAAACCTCCACGCCAGACAAGACATGCTTGGTTCTCTAGTCTACACTGTGTGGCTCTACACAGGTCTTTATCCCAGTGTTGTGTTTATCCGAGATGCTGTGCTTGTTAAGTAAATAACACAAATTTTCCCATTATCAGGCCGATAATTTATCGATCTGATAAATATTGTGCATCCCTACTTCAAAGGGATGTTGTTCTGTGTATGCTGGATGTGGAAACTGGCCGCTGTTTGCAAACACAACTAATCAACTTCAACTGCCCCCAAGTGGCCAAATAACTCAATTACTGCAGCTTTAAAGATCAGCTTTCACCAGATTGGTTCATAAAAATCTGACTGATAAAATTTGAT
>JBBPCS010000729.1:7772770-7784375 GCA_037974645.1 Hollardia meadi
TATATGTATATATATGAGATGTCCACAGTGCAAAGATGCAGCATGACATTGGGAATAATCATTAAAACTGCACCATTAAGTGTCACATATGCACCAAAGTGATTTGCAGTTTCTCTTCTTCCACCAGGTCAATATGGAGACTGCCAGGTTCTTTAAGTCTGACTTTGAGGAGAATGGTTCCATGGACAACGTCTGTTTGTTCCTCAATCTGGCCAACGACCCCACGTATGTATGACCTTTTGCTCCACTTCTTGTTCCCTGAAAAAGACTTGTTTGGAATAATTTGCCTGCTACGGATCAAAACAGAAATCGGTCTAAAATGTCTAATGCAGAAAGAGGTTAAACTTCCTTCTTTGTTGCAGCATCGAGCGAATCATCACGCCTCGTTTAGCTCTGACGTCGGCAGAGTATCTGGCCTATCAGTGCGAGAAGCACGTCCTTGTCATCCTCACTGATATGAGCTCCTATGCAGAGGCTCTCCGAGAGGTCAGCCACAGTTCTAGTGCATTTATCCTGGAATGACTACAGGAAATTGGAAACAAATTGTGTGTTTGCTCACTCGTGTGCCACTCACGTCTCAGGTGTCTGCAGCCAGAGAGGAGGTGCCGGGCCGGCGAGGTTTCCCCGGTTACATGTACACGGATTTGGCCACCATCTATGAGCGAGCTGGCAGAGTAGAAGGGCGTAACGGCTCCATCACTCAGATCCCCATCCTCACCATGCCCAATGACGGTACTCACAAACTCAACCACAAGCTCATAATGCTAATGACTGCAGTGCAGTTGTTCCAATGTGTTCTTGTGTCTCTCAGACATCACTCATCCTATTCCTGACCTGACTGGTTATATCACCGAGGGACAAATCTATGTGGACAGACAACTTCACAACAGACAGGTAATGTAGAGCAGCAACACAGACCAGTTTCGTGTCCATTATATGCTCAAGGTGTGGACTCAAGTCACTTGACTTGATTCATGAATCTAATGACTTCAGACTTAACAAAATGGACCCGTGGGTGTTGACTTGAAACTTGAGTTAGCACTTGTTGGTCTTGAATAGGGACTTAAATTGGGATTTGGCTTGGGAGATATTTGTCTTGACTTGGGACTTCACATGTGACATGTTGGTCTTTTCTTGGGACCTCAATTTGAACATGTTAAGCTGAAATAATAATTTCCGCATCCCAGACTGCCCATTGCTCTGACAAGGTCTGTGGGACCTGAATTTTGTCATCAGAGGGTATATGTGTAGGCTCTGTGCTCTATTTTTTTGTGATTGTCCTCTAAGCTACAATGACCTTGGGAACACGTCTGCACATGTGGAATTGCCTCCCAGCAGACTCAAGAAGTTAGTATCAACAGAATTACCACATGTCCGTAGCTGTCCGTGTACACGTCCATTTGGGAGTATATTCAGGCCCTTAGTCTTAACTTGGGACTTGAATTTGAACAGGCTGGTCTTGATTTGCAACTTGACTTGTGACTTGCTGGTCTGCACTTGGGAATTGATTTGGGACTTGTTAATCTTGACTTGGGACTTGTTTTGGGTCATGTTACTCATAATTGGGACTTATCTTAAGAATTTCTGGTCTTGATGTGGGACCTGACTTGAACTATTGGAATTGGTACCTGTCTGGGGACTTGCCTGTCTTGACTTTGAACCTGACTTGGAACTTGTTGACCACTTCAGGTTTGCTGCCGGAGTCTTTTGTTTTTTAAACTCCATATTAGAAACCATTTGTTTCTGTGAATACTAACAAAAGGAGTTGGTTCAGGAAAAGTGCATTGTGTGAATGGTTGTGACACCTCTCAGAATGGTTACATGAATTCATCACCATATAGCTGAATCGAAATGGAAATAGGCAAAGCATTTCATTGAGATTCTTTTCATTTATAAGCCTGCATGACACGCTACTATTCTTCATTGTTGCATTATTGAACAAAAACAATGAAAAACTATAAACCTTGACTGTCAGAAGCTTTTTGTGGAAATCCTCTGGAGGCAGGATGGGATGTGGTGATCAGCTCTCGACTCTGTATTTTTGTAGGATAGAAAACATAACATGCAGTTTCAACTCGTACGTACTCATTGACCATTAATCATCTCGTGTTCTTGTGGTTTAGATCTATCCTCCCATCAACGTGCTGCCGTCTCTCTCTCGTCTGATGAAATCTGCCATCGGGGAGGGGATGACCCGCAGAGACCACTCTGATGTTTCCAACCAGCTTGTGAGTTCACACACACACACACACACACCCTTCCTGCTTGCACATGCTCGCATTTATCATACCACTCTAAAAGTGTCTGTGTGTGTGTGCGTCTGTGCGTGCAGTATGCATGTTATGCCATAGGGAAGGATGTTCAGGCCATGAAGGCAGTGGTCGGTGAGGAGGCTCTGACAGCTGATGACCTGCTCTATCTGGAGTTCCTGACTAAGTTTGAGAAAAACTTCATCTCCCAAGGTGCAGCGGGACACTGTGTTTAGAGACGGCAGGGGAATGTCGTACTTAAATACTGAACTTAAAGGAAAAGTTCACCCAAAAATGAAAATTCAGTCATTATCTTCTCACCCCCATGCTGATGGAAAGTCGGGTATAGTTTCTTCATCGAGAGAACATTTCTGAAGCTTCACAGCAAAACAGCATTGCAGCATTCTCCTAAACAACTGAAGTAGGAAAAACAACCGGAAAAAAAGGAGACTTCGATTACGCTTCATGAGCTGAATGGAGCCATTTTATGTTTGTTTTTGGTTTTTTTGATTGGAAAATGCTGCTTTGCTGTGAAGCTCCAGAAAAGAACCTTCACCTCACTTTCCATCGGAATGGGGGTGAGTAGATAATTGGGTGAACTATTTCTTTAGGTACAAGTTTTTACACTAGTACTTTACTTGGGTTTTTTCTTTTCATGCTACTTTCTACTTCTACTACTACTCCACAACATCTCAAGGAAATATTTCACTTTAGACATCACTACATTTATCTGACCTTTAGTTACTGTAGTTGATTCACAAATGAAGATTTTTTTACACACAAAACATTATCAAATATTATGTTTTGTTACAAAACTACCAAACAGTTTTTACAGGTAACAATTAGTCATTTAGTTGTTTGACAAAATAAATTAACTATTTATTACTACTATTATATTTCCCCAATTGTTTGCCATTTTTCGTGTCAAAACATGATTTATAAATTAAATAGTTTTTATTTAATGAAATGTAATTTTTTCTTCTTTTTTTAATTTGGATTCTGATTATTTATTTGTAAATTATTTATTTATTTAATTGTATGTCACGATATGATTATATAATCTTGTATTATGTAATGACCATTAAACTTCTTGAATCTTCAAGGGACTGAAAAACATAAGATATAACATATTATATAATGATCCTTCACACTTCCATACTTTGACTGGTTTGACAATGAAACAGGTAGTAAATTGGATTTGAACAGTTTGAAACTAAAGAACACATCTAAAACCATCCCAACCAACCTCAATTAACTGATACCCCACATGTGTTTATGTGTCCAGGTGCCTACGAGAACAGGAGCGTGTTTGAGACCCTGGACATTGGATGGCAGCTCATGAGGATCTTCCCCAAAGAGATGCTGAAGAGGATCCCTCAGAGCACCTTAGCTGAGTTTTACCCTCGAGAAGCCAAACACTAACCAAACACACTCATCTGTGTCTCTATCAGCCGCCTCCATCTGTTTCAGTGAAATCTCACTGCATACATACAGTAAAGTGTCGTGCCGTCACATATGATGTGATGCTGTAACCGTCCTGACATTCATGTGGCCTTGACAACACAGCATTCGTGCTTAAGCAGACACACGGAGAGGAAAATGCTCAAACACTCGCAGATGTTTGTACGTGTTTACAGCGTGAATGGAAAGAGTGAAGGGAACAATGTGTTTATTTCTCTAACGTTTGTGTGGGTGATGATGACATCTTGATTATTGCGTCATGCTTACAATTAGCAGAATGATATGAAACAGAAAACACACACCAAAAGAGCAATCGACATAACTTCAAGTTTTCAGAACAAACTGCTAAAAAAAACATCTGTAATTTAACCTACTGGAGAAGTCACAGTAAACACTAATGAAATAGTCCACCTTGCCTCATCCACACCGTGGAGATAAAGTCAGCAATGTTAAAGGAAAAGGTGGACATTTTGGGAAACGCGCTCATTCTCTTTCCCCTTAAAAGCCCTGCAAAATGGAAAATTATCATTTTTACATTTTGGTTTTTGTACAGAATAAAAAAGCAAAAGCATTTTAATTAGTGAGTGAGATGTGTTTGGACAAGGCTAGACTAGCATTTTCCCCTTGTTTCCACTCTTTATGCTAAGCTAAGCTAATCGGCTAGCTTACAAGTTTCCCCTCTCACGTCAAGCAAATAAGAATATTTCCCAAAATGTCTAACTAATCTTTCAAAGGTTCCTGCCGAGTCTCTGACCACTAGAGGACACCGCAGTGCACCTGTAACAGCGTTGTGAACAGGATAAGTGCATTCAGAAGTATTTCATCTGTAAACCACACCCCAACAGTGATGTCACAGTGCACTGCAGTACACCTGTGCATCACTGTAGCAAGGTGAGAAGTTAAACCACTGGAGGTCAGTAAAAAACAAACATTTCAGGGGATGATAAGTTGCTCTTTAATTTTTTTTTTTTTTCGAACTTGGTTTTGTCAAGCGGCCTCTTGAAGAATATAGCTCTTCAAAAATACTGAAAAAGGCTAAAGTAAAGCTTTATCAGACAACTGTTGAGTCAACATATCGACTAGAAAGCCTAACCTGAGTGAACTTTAACAGTTTGATGGCAGGTGTGTGTGCTCATTAAAATATATTTTTTTGGTGGTTGCCATACATGTTGTGTCCTTGTACATGCCATACGATTGTGGCGCTTTGACACGCTGTCATGTACTGCTGTGAGATACAGGGCCTTTTTTTTCTCCAAAAGAATGAGATTTTTGCAAATGACACGAGCTTTGATACACACTTTTAAAGAAAGCCATGTCTGTAATGGAAGCACCAGGAGATGAAATTATAAAAGAGTATGAGGAAGCTGTGCGGTTTTAACAATGTCCCATCATTCCTTTTAATGTTTAATGTTGTTGTTGGTTTCCTAAGATTATAATTCTTCTATTATCGTGCCAAAAGCGTGAAGTGATGATTGTGTTTCATGTTTTCTGTCTTTGTGTTCTCTCTGAGTTTTCTTCCCTCAGCCTTGAAATGTCTCTAAATGATGTATTTCTGTTTGAACAGTGTGTGCATGTTGACTGGATATATTAATCAGCTTGCATGCATTGTTGAATGTTACCTGTTGGTGCCTCATGTGAAATAAAAACTGCTGTCATTATTTCAGATGTGGTGTTTAAAGATCCACATGTAAATGCTCTAATTTATTTCTAATTGCTCTAATTGGCAAATTAAAATCCTGTTTCATTTCAATGAAACAACAGGGAGGGTTAGCTTGTTTAGCAGTGTTGCTAATGGCATCGGTTCAGGTGTTCATGTAAGAAGCTAGTTAGCTATTCTATTACTCCTCTTCTGCAACTATTTTGATAATCAAATATTAATTTTCATCATTTTTTTTATAGCTAAAATACTAAACATTTACTTCAACGTCTCAAATGTGAAGATTTTTTATCACAGTAAACATCACTGGGCTGTAAGAATTACAGCGGATCGCCAGATTAATTTGACAAGTTTGGATATATTCTGTTCAATTGTTCCCCAAGAAAATTAGGAAGAGTCTGAGAACCAGAATCATTGCTGCTGTTGACAACAAAGCACAATATCACCAACTCCAAACCACCTCCATCTTTTGGCAAAGAAAATAAATGTGATCTTATGCCTGTTTGATTATTATTATTATTATTATTATTATTATTATTATTATTATTATTATTATAATATACATTTTGAAAAAAAAATGTATCAAAAAAAATAATGTTGCAGGTTTCAGTGGAATAGACTGAAACAGATGCATCAAACTCAGGAAAATATCAATTTTAATTGCATTTATACATAGAAATCAGTTAAATACTGGACTGTAATTCAGACTAGGTTTTTAATATTTAAAGCAATATATACACAGTAAGAATGTAGATACTCAAAACAACAGGTTAAATGACAAATAAGGTTTTAACAGGAGAGTTATGACTCACTTTATAGTCAGAGAATGAAAGAGTTGGCTTTGATTCATGAGACTGTACAGATGAGTGTGAAAATGGCACCAGGACAGTGCAGTTCTGCAGATGACCACTGAGAAGTGCTCTTGGCCTGTGTGAGTTGCTTCATCTGTCTGAGATCCAATAATAAAATTAGAGGTGCAGAAATTTCACTCCATAATTCAGGCAAGATGACTCACTGCTTTTCCAAAAATACCACCAGGTCACGCATGACGGTTCAACTTAAAGACGAGAGTCAAAGTCGGTTAAGTGTCTCATAGAGACTGTTGTTTTTTGTTTTTTTTCCGGAGGAGCTTTATGATACATCAAAGCTATACACCACAGCTAAACCCAACACGTTGGTCCAAACTTCCTGTTGATGACTGAGCGTGAACCACAGACACACTAACATAAAGCTGCTGTTTGGAAGTGATTTCTCTCTGTTTTTGTTCAACCTGCAAAACTTCAAATCGAGCTGTGGCGCCTCAGCGGAGGAAAAATATACTTCTAAAGACACATTTTAGCATTAATACATTAGTGAACTTATACATGTGCACATGTGTGTACAGCTGACTTGATGACGGGGTTAAAGCATCAGCAGTAAAAGTACTCATTCTGCATTAAAATGCCTCTGTGACTGATGTCTGATTGTATGTGACATTAGACTGTTACTTGCATCAATATTAGAGCAGCATTTTACTGTTGTAGCTGCTCTAGGTGGAGCTAGTTTGAACTAAACTAGCTCCACCTGGAACAGGTACTGCTTCTTTGTGAGGGATCACTAGCCAAAACGTTTGGTTTCATCTTTTGTATTTTGTAACATTTAATGCAAAGTATACTCGTAATTAGTTGCTGCAGCTGCCTGACTACTGTAGCATTTATGAGATGTGACTGGTCAGACCAGCTGTGTGAACTGACTGTAACAGGATCAGTTAACCTCCCTCGCAGCTGTATTGATCTAAATCAGTCAGCAACACTTTCACAACCTGTTCTCCATGTTCAGCTCGTTTCACTACAGCGTGATAAAGAGGAGCTATACTGCCAAAAACCACACGTCTGTGCTTTAAAGATCTCATAAGAAAAAGTTTAGTGCATGTAGTCTCTCTGTCCACCTGTCTGTCCTCCCGTCTGTGATGGTCTGTTTCTGGGAGTAGAAGTGTCACTTCAGTCCCAGTGGGAGCTGCATGTAAATCAGTTTTTGCAGCGGAGGAGCTCACAGATCTGATGGGTGGCATTTTAAGAGGGTGAGTGTTTCCTCCCTGAGGTCAGCGGAGTCTGACTGATGATCCGATTGACGCACGCACGCACGCACGCGCGCGCACACACACACACACACTGTCTGATCATCATCATAAAATAATTTTGGCATTGCGAATTTGGAGGTGTCATAGAGAAAGGAAACAAAACAACATTTGATGTAACAGAACTGCTCTCCTTCATGTCCTCAGTGTTATACTCCCTGACTTTGAATCCGTTGGATTTAATACAGTTTTAGTTTGATGTTAATGATGTTGTTGAACTTATCTTTTTTTCCAGGTTTCTTTGATGTCTTTAAAACATATTTTACAAGATAACAAACTTTGATGAGACATCCTCTCCTCTTCTCCCTTTGTTCTCTTTCCTTGTTTGCTCTGCTACACTTCCCTTCCCTTGTCTCCTTGGCTGCGTGTTAATGTTTAAAGGAATGTGAGGAAGAGACACATGAAGAAAGCGAGGAGACACCTGTGTTTCCTTGCTCAAGCTCCTCCAGAAGCCTCCCCTCTCCTCGAGGTGCATTTTAGGGATTGCAAGATCCTCCATGATAGCAGAAGAGGGGAACGATTTCTGGGTCATGGGAGGAAGCACTCAATGAGAGGGGAGTGGAGACAAGGAGAGGACAGGAGACACAAGGAGGGGAGAGGAGACACTGGATGCTTTTCATTACTCTAACTCACTTCCTTGCGTTCTCTTTCCTCCCGCGATAGAGAAATAGTTCGCACCTCAACCATCCTCGAGGATCGTCCAATAACCTTGAGGAACGAGGAGACAGGAGGCTTCTGGAGGAGTTTCGAGTGAGGAGACTGGTGTATCCTTCCTTGCATCTTTCTCTCACATCCTTGGTGGGAGGAGCTCAGATATCAGTAGATTAGAGGCGAGTGAGAGAAGTGAGGAGACAGGTTAGCATAATAACAAGCGCACATTGTCTTCTTTCTCCTCTTTGTCTCTCCTTTACTCCTCTCCCCTCTCCAGCACTTCTGTCTCCTTTCCTCTCCTTTCCTTTCCTTTCCTCTCCGCTCCGCTCCGCTCCTCTCCTCCTCCTGTTGACATGAATGTGAATAGACGAGTGAGTCTGTGATGTTGATGGATGGTGGCAGGTATGTAGGGCCTCTGTCTCTCTATACTGCTTTGATTGCTTAGTGACTGGTCCTCTGTGTCACTGTGTGTGTGTGTGTGTGTGTGCGTGTGTGTGTGTGGTTGTTTGCAGCAGACAGACAATTAAAGGTTTCAGGGCTCTCAAACTTCTACGTATCTCATATTCAACCCCATAAAGTCTGAGCGCCAGGTGAGGGTGCAAGGGGCGGAACGGTCAAGATTACTTTTATTCAACTGGAAAAAACTGACACCGACCTCAGACCTCGGAGGAAATGTAACGTTCCGCAGTAATTGTGCTTGGAGGCACCCATAAACACACCCCTCTTTCGGAAAAAGTTGCTTTGATTGGCACAAAACTTGAGATTATTGCGCTCATCACAAAGTTCAAGTTTCAGTGATTATTACAAAATTTTTCCGAACAGGAAGTCAGCCATCTTGCATTAAACACGAAAATTTCCAATTTTTCAAACACTTGTTTGAGGCTTTTAGGATGCTCAAAAACTCACTAAACTTTTGCACCCATGTTTAAACTGGTAAATATTTTATTTGATGGCTCATTTGGGCTTGGGCATGGCACTTCAGCTCCGTAGCGCCCCCTAACGCCCCCTAAAGCATTTTTGATACCCTCAGTATACTCGAAAACTCACGAAAACTGGCACACATATCAATCAGCAAAAATTGCTAGCTGATATATGTGTCAGGAATTTATGTGGTAAAATGGCTCACAGTGTAATCTTAAGACCTATGTGATGCTAAATTGTGAAGCTTTTTAGCCTTCGTTGAGTGGTGGTCTGTTGCGATGCCACGAGATCCACCTCATATGTGATCAGAGAAGCCTAAATACTTGATTGATTTATTGTGAAGATTGCCAATGCCATGATGACGCATCATTCACCATGTAACAGGAAGTTGTTTTAATTTGAGTGTACCTTATCCAATCAGCCCTAAATTTCACACGTTTGATTACAGTCCCGGCCTGTGGACATAGTGTACATGTCATACTGTAGTTGTTGTGGAATTATGCCTTGTGTGACAATCATCATTTGATTTATTTGATATTTTCATGGTGGGATCTACACTTGATATACGGGAACATGACTTATACTTAGTGAGTGTTTTCTAGCGCCACATAGTGGACACAGAAAGTGACATTGAACTTCTTCTGCCATGTCCACAAAAAACAACAACGTGTTGACCATTTATTGACCCGTAACAGACTGACGCATGCCCTGAGGTGTGCTGGGGTGCGAGGGCCCGTTCAACACTGCTTGCTGCTTTAACGTATCTTGATTTCCCTGCAGCCTGTGAGGACGGCCAGTTAGTGCTGTCATTTTTCCAAAAAGTCAAGTCAAAACAAATTTGCAATTCACTCAAATTAACCAACCAACACATGGTCAGAATGTGTTGGTGACTGTGTTATACAATTCATGTTAGTGGCTGTTAATTGTGTGTTAATTCAATATTTCTTCATCCAGAATGCAGAGTCACAGAGGACAAATTTTGTCTCAACAATCTCTTTAAATCAGATATCTGTGAATGTGGTGATGTCAGGTCACATGACCTCCTCATAAATGGTGGCGTTTGTTCCCAGCTTATAGTAGGCTGTGTGAGCCAACCTCGAACATTTTCACAGAAATAAATGTCTGTTAATTCACCATCTTTTGCCAAATGAGATAAGGCAATGGTGATTGAGCCAATGGCCCACTAATGAAAGAATTGCATATTTTTATACAGCATTTGCAGTATTAGGAACAGGGTGTTGATCTTGACTTTCCTGGAAAAAATGTTCAATTAAGTTACTGCTACTGCAAAGTGAACATTTACTGCTACAGCTTCACATTAAAAGGATTTAACTGAAGAAACATGAGTTGACTTTTATTATGAACTAGTCACAGGAAATGCAATGTGTTTGTCATTGAGATCGAGACAGACTGCTGTCGACTATAAAATGAGACAATGGTCATTTTGGGCTTTTTTTAAATTTATTTTTTTGACAGCGGATGAGTTTGAAACATTGCAGGGAGTCATGGAGGGGCAGCCACAGTGAGCTGTTGGATGAAGAGCTGCAGGCCACAGGCTGCACACCTTCAACTTCTCAGCCAGCTAACCGACGCCTTTCAATGTGCCCTGCTGTTGTGTGAGGGGTACTCGATAAAATCAGATCACACTTGCTCACGGAATGATGGAAGAAACAAAACCACAATTCTGCTTCGTAGTAATAAACCGTATTTGCTGTCGACACCAGTAGCTTCAGGTGTCGCCAAATCAACCAGGACTGAAATCTAAAGGACATCCTACTCAGGCAACAAAACAGGAAACAAAAAAACCCTATGTTTGGGACCTATGAGGGCAATTTAAAAACATATTCACAAAATAAACAAAAACATGCAAAAACAGAGGAAACTGTTCTCACTGATTCACCCTGTATAAATAAAGGTTGAATGAATGACAAATTCTGCAGGATAACAAACACTGCCTATTTCCATCGTAAGCTTGTTTGCTAAATGTTCCTGGCTGTGGGTCAGGAACACTGTGCATCGGGTGCAGCCCCCTGCTTTCTGCCAGAAGTGCATTATTCATTCTTATTTATTTCCCTGTGCGTGTGTTTGTATCTCTGTACATGTATGCAGGGCAGAAAAAGCCAACATACATGAATGTATTTTTCTTCGTGCATTTATATTGGTTTTCTGCAAACGAGAGCCAAGGAACCTTTTAATTAGACTCAAACTGGGACTATCTCATCCATTTTGTAATTCAGTATCACTCTTAATTATCTGTGGCATTATCATTCCAATAGAGCTGTGTGAGTGTGCGTGCGTGCGTGTGTGCGTGTGTGTGTGCGACAATAAGCAGTCTAAAGGGTAGATCAACATACGCTTCCTGAACAGGACTAGAATTATTCATGAGCTGTCACAATGCATTCTCAACCACACAACACACAAATAATTGAAATAACGATGTTAAAACACTCATGCATGCACACTCACATTAACATGGGTGAGACACACACACACACACACACACACACACACACACACACACACACACACACACACACACACACACACACA
>JBBPCS010000729.1:7805248-7823111 GCA_037974645.1 Hollardia meadi
GGTGAGCGTTCTGGCGCAAACTGGCTGCCGTGCATCACCCAGGTGGGTGCTACACATCGGTGGTGGATGAGTCGAGCACCCCCCCCCCCGATATGTGAAGCGCTTTGAGTGCCTTGAAAAGCGCTATATAAATCCAATCAATTAATTAATGAATTTTAGTCTGAGGTGATAAAGGGAAATAAACCACCAGGAGATATAGTGCCGCCTCTGATAATAGTCATCTTCTGTTCCTGTTTCACAGTTTGGGGAGAAGCATGTCCACCTGAAAAGAAGGACGTTTTCTCTGGTGAAATAACAAACATCAGAGCATAGACAAAAGAACTCCATTTATTTTTCGACCACTCAATTGGTCATTTGCATTGGGCGGTGGGAAATAAAGAAGTGCCATTCAGAGCAGGTAATATCAGGGTGTTTTGATGAAGCGCCATGAAAGAGCAATTCTACAAATGTTTAAGAGGAAATTGTGATAGAAAAACATCACCAAGTGTGATGATTCAAAGGTGAAAGGTGTGATTTTTTTTCAGATTCAATGAGTAGCAGAACTGCAATCCCTCTTGTTCAACATTTTTAAAATATTCATGTTGTGAAGCAATTTTAACTGGTCACTGCTGTGTCTACTCGACAACATCATTGTTCTGTATTTTCAGCATGGACACAACTTCCCCTGCCATGGTCATCAGCTACACTTCTGCTATCACAGCCGTTCTCATCCCCAGTTCCTCAGATATCGACGTTTTGACACGGCCCCCTCGCAGCTCATCCAGGTATACCCTGTGGCGTCAGGCACAGACACACAAGGGTTTATTGTAACAGCAATGTAAATCTGTCTGTCAGTTCCAGACGACGTAGTGTGAGTTACTTTCCAAAGCAGAGAGTGCCAAGAGGGGTGGAGGTCGAGGTTGAGTGGAGGGTCACACACAGGACTTTCACCCAGGAGACACTTAATGAACAATGAAAAGGCAACCAGATGAACTGATAAACACAAGATGCAATCATAAACATTGCTTATTGTCCGAGATCTAATAATCAGACCTGTTTCTCTAATATTTAATAATATTTCTCTTCATTGATTTTTCTGTTCTCTGCTGCTGAAGAGATGTATGATCCTGAAAGCTCCTGTATCTTTGTTCTATCTTTGTATCTTTCCTGTATGTTTCTGAGGTTGCCCGAACACCAACTAACCTGCCTGATAAAACCTTTTGGGCATGCTTAGGCTCACGACAGTGTGGCGAAAAAGAAATGAGGCATTTTGGTGAAACACCCCTCTAGTGTGACAGGAGGGCAGAAAAAGCTCAGACTGTCAGCTTGCAAAATAAAGTGTTTAATGTAGGAGCCACAAAAAGCTCGACTCACATGTTCACTTCAACTCTGTCACAGGAGCAAATGCAATGAACCAACAGTTCAGGTTTTGTTAACGCTTGATGCTTGATGTTAACGCTTGATTAGGTTTTTTGGTTTTAGCACCTGAATGCACCACCACGTTACGAAAGACGACAACACGTTGGGGCAAGCCCTCCCGGAACTCATAGAGATTGCATTGCAGTGCCTGCATTTCGAAAAAAAAGCCTTAACAATGAGAGTCTATGAGAGCGCTCAGGGCGGTTTTAAGTCAGACTGGTATCGCCCCGAGAGAGGCGGAGCTCCATGAAACACGACTTCACACTGCGGCTGATTGGATATTTAGAGGCAGGACAAACTGTCTCAAGTGAAAATTGTGAAAATAATTTAATAAATTGGATATATATATTAAAAAATAATGATGATTATCATACATGTATTTTCATCATCATCTTTTTTTCTTTTGTGGCTCAAGGAGCGCGGCGCCCTATAACCCTCTATTGGCCAGCCGCCCCTGAACTCAAAGTACACCTTAAATAAATCTAATCATAAAATAAAATATTTTTTCCCAAAGATGGTTTCTGTCGTTTAAGGTAGTTCTTATACGCTGATGTATGTTCAAGTGTTCGTTTTTCTGATCAGTTTGGTTTTATTTAGTTATTTAATGCTATAAAAACGGGGTGAAACATCATGATTGACAGCTGAACCCTGCTTGTGATTGGGCGGGCAGGTGTGTGGGCGGGAAATTGAGACGCTACTGCACAGACTCTGGCTCGAACAAATTTTTTGCTAAATTTAAAACATTAACATTATAAAGTAGTTCCATAAAATTCCATTTATCTTCCAATCCCCACCAACACATGCGGTGGCATATGTGTGTGTGTGTGTGTGTGTGTGTGTGTGTGTATGCAGCTGCTCTTGCATACATGCATAAGGAGCTCCAGATTGAGTCCTCCCGAGGATTCATCCGTCTGTCTGTGTAACTGTTAATGGAGTTTATGGCTAAGAACAGAACAAACAGCACAGAAAGAGGAGAGACAGAAGAGAGCCACTGTAGAGGAGAAAGAATGTGAATATAAGAACATGAGGAATTAATAATCTGGGTAAATGTATTATCTTATTTGTGAGTGTGTGTATTTGTGCTAATAAAATGTTTCCATCAAATGTTGTCTCAAGAGTTTCCAGTGCAGCTCTTCCGTTGTGCGACCATCAGAGAGATGTGTGTCGCTGATATCTTTGAGATTCAGGAAATTAATATTTGCCAAGCTGTTCGGGCCCACTGAGTGCTCCCCACTCCTCTGTTTGCACAGGTATTCTTTAGTTTATAGGATGCTACTGAGTGGTGTCTGCATTTATGAATCAGATAATGAACAGGCAGATTTATATAGACAGACAAATATTTAAAAATCCAAAAGGTTAATAGTGTTAATGTTAGAGCTATTGCTATTTATATCTGTTTCATTATTTTTACGGTGGAGGTGAGTTAGTTAACTATGTACAAGGCGATATATGAGCTGTGCAGGATTTGACACACATGGAAATCAGTGTGCTGGTTTGTAGTCCATTTGAGTGGTCAACCACACATCTTTGCTATTGGTTGCGGCTGCGACTTTGCAGGCTAGGATGTGAATGTGCTTTGCCACTGCAAGCGGATATCTTATTTGCCCCTTTGCTCGCATAGAATGGAAGTGAATGGACCACCATTCACTTCCATTCCACCAACCTGTGACCACCCATAAAAACAAATGGCTGGCTAGATAATTTCCTCTGGTGCTGGGTCTGTTTTCACCAAATGCCTCCAATGCCTTTTCTTTGAGTTATTCTCTTAAGATTCATCACATTCATGAGTGACCTCTGTCACGTTGTTGTCTTATACATTATTATAAAAAAATATCCATTCCAGCTGCTTTAGTTGATCAATGTTTGGGGTTTTAGGGTTATTTCATCCCCCATTTTTGGTTTGATGATATTCCACTATACCTCACCTCGGGCCCATCACCTCCTTCTCTGCTCAAAGATTATCTACAGTTTCTTCACCACCACTCCTTCCTTTCCTGCTCACTGACAAATATAACAACACCCTAAACAACCTTGGCAGGAAAGTAATTGCTACCTTTCCCTTCCAAACACTACGACACTCTGTTTACTTTATACTTGTTTGTTTGTTTTTGATTGTGCATGATAATGTATTAATGTCTTGCTCCACAGGCATTTTATTCCATTTCAGATTATTGTTGCGGTTTCTTGTGATTGCTATACTTGGAAATAGTAATTGAAGTGTTATAATTGGGAAGAAAAATGAACAAAAACAATAACAAAACAACCACTATTGTGTGTGTGTATGTGTGCATGTTCCTGTGTGTAGAAGTGGGTCAGCAATGTTTGTGCAGTAGAGTGCTGGTTGATGTGATTAACTACTGTGGGATGAAACATGAATAAAACAGCATGTCTAACCGTACCTTGTAACGAGACAGTTCCGGTAACAAGCCCTACTTTTCACTAATGACTGATCTGGGATATTATGTATTCACACACACGCACACACTGAGGAGCGTTCTGTGTTACTCTACCACTAATTGTTTGGAATTACTGGAAAGTTCTTTCAGTGTTGTCAAATTGTTTATCCATGCTTCAAACATGTGTAAGTACACACTTGTTCATCCTGAATCCAGGCGACTCGCTCTTTGAAGCTGCACTGCACATTGTGAAGAAAACTGTTCAAGTTGAGGTCCAAAAATGTGTTTTAATTTGGTGAAGTAAATGTTAAGAAATGGCCACAGGCTGGTGTAAGAACAGAAGAACACACAGAACATTTGCATATATAATAAGAGGCGAAAGCTTTGCTACCAATAGAACTGGTTCAGGTCATGTGCTTCTACTCTTGATAAAGACCTTTTTTTTCTTTTTTTTTAAACAAATTACGATTTTAGAATTTCACTTAGCAAGAAAATCACATTAAATAGGTAATGTAAAACCCTCACAAGGACGATATGTGAGGTACAGCAGCCCTCACAACATTTCAATGAACTATTTTATTAATTATTGCCTGAATTTTGTGCAATAATGCAGTTGAAATAAAATGGAGATGTAATTTTTTTTAACGAATAATCGATGCTTTGAGCCTTAGAGGTTACGTACTGACAGTGAGTGAGCTGACCAGTCTGAGCAGGGACAGATCTTCACTTCTGGCCATGAAGACCATGTTAAACACACATCTGAAGCAAACTGGAGCATGACTGTTACACATTGTAATGTAGCCTACTTTGTGAGCAGTCCCAGCCTGAAGCGATGCACTTCTTCAATCAGACACGCATGTTTTCACCAGTGATGGATTATTTCCTTAAAGAGCCATGATTTTCCCACACAGGTCCTGTCACTTATTCTGCTTGATTGGATCTTTTTCTCAAGACTGTGGCGCTCAATAGGACTAGTTCAGCAGTGGCATCTCTATGGCTTTGCTCAGGCTGCAGGCACGTTTTTTGTTTTTTAAATCACATATTGAAGACAGACTGTCCACACTGTTATTAGCAAGTGATCAGGTCTAATTTGTGTGTCCGGAAATCATCGGCCTATTTGTATGGGTTGCTGTGGTAACGAGGTGTCGGTACCTATGTAAGCTGGTGAGGCAGCTTCCCAAGGCAGAGGCAGATACTCCTTTGGATGTTATTATCCAATATAAACCAGTACTTTTACTTGAGTGGGGTTTTGAATGCAGGACTTTTACTTGTAATTGAGTATTTTAACATGGTTCTATTGATAATTTTTTCATGATTAAAGGATCTGAATACGTCTTTCACAACTGCAAATGGTATCAATCACCTGCTTATACAGTCTCGTGTGACATGATCTGTATGTTTATGTGCGCAGGTACAGTATATAAATGTGCGTGTGTTTGCGTGCTAATTTTTGTCTTTGCAGTCAGTCTCCGAAGTGGATCTCAACTCATTTCCTCGCTCATTCAGATCATGAAGCGAAATGATGATAAACCGTTTCCTTTCTCCTGCACGTTCAGTGCATCGCACAAAGGCGATGAATTTTGAATGTGACAAGAGATGAAATTCATTTGCCACCACAATAAGGTCATGTCTGCCAGTGCTTTCTCTCTCTCCCTCATTGTATGGAAGCACATGCAGTTTAAGTATATGTGGCTGAGCAAATCCCACTACTCAGTCAGCTTTATAAATATGTATTTAGAATATTAGAGTCTCTATTTGTCTGCCCTATATTTAATTTATAACTGGGAATAATCTGTGAACTATTAGGTAAAATGTAATCCCTTCTCATTCTCTGCTTTATTGAGTCTATTTACCCAGCTGGCTGCATCCACAGTGCAGTACAGGGTGGAGAAGGCAGGGGTTAGCATGGCAATTTATCACTGTGTGCCATATACCTGCAAATGCAGAGGAAAAAGTAAAGATTTTCATTTATTTTTTTGTTTTCTGAGGTCTTCTAAACCTCAACTGAAACTTAAATCTTGCCTCCTGAAAGTATGTTCATATAAAATTTAAATGGATTAGAATTTGCAGGACACATTGTGGCCGAATTACATTTTAAAGCATGATTAGTGTTCTAATGGTTATATATATATATATATATGTAAGAAATTCAAAGCACTAGGTTAAGGTTCCAGAAAGATGATTTTGGTTAAATGTTAAACGAGACTAACGGCTAGAACTGGAATACCGCAAGTGGCCACTGGGCAAAATTGAAAGCAAGGCTGAGTGGCACGGTCGCATCCATGCCTAATTAATACATTCATGATCAACATGACAATACTAACACACTGAAGTGTAGCAGGTATGTTTTTAATGTTCACGATCTTATGTTAGCATTTGCTAATTAGCACTAAAGTACAGCTGAGGCTGATGGGAGTGTCATCAGTTCTGCAAAGTGAAGTATTGGACAAATTAAAATGTTAAGAAGTAAAAGGTTCACCGAAGTTATTAATAATTATCCATTAATTTATCCTGAGGGGAACATGAATGTCTTAACCACATTATATTACAATCATCCAATAGTTGTTGAGATAACGTGTAAACCCACTGTGACATCACCCAGTTGTTGGTGGACTACCTCTTTGAAGTCTGGAGTTTGGCATTATGACCGTCGCTATCTTGTCTTTTTGGAACTACAGTAGAAGAGAAAAAAAAAACCAAGATGAGAGGGTGGAGCTGGAATCTGACTCAGAACCAGAAGGCATGCTGTGGAACCGACTTGGCAATCACAAGTTAGCCAGGCCCTAAAGCATACTCTGCATTGTTGTGTATTTTTAAGTGGGAACATAATTTACCAAATAAACAACATGCTGTATTGAAGAAGACTTGAGATTTGCAACTAAGACCATAAATTCATTAGGAAATGAAGTCGACCCCTGCTGGTCATTACAAAAAATGCAGGTTTAAGGCAGTTATCCATTGGCTTCACTTTTCAGACCAGGAAGTTCCACCCATATTTTATACAGTCAATAAATATTACAAACTTCTGTAGATGATCAACCACCTAGATGACCCTTCATTAATGAATTAAATAATTGATTAGTCCATCAATACTCACTGGAACCTCTTAAAGCACCTCTGTAAGGACACATCAAATCTCTGCAATAGCCACTAACAATCCTAATGCATATTAGAAGAACCATCATGAGAACCATGTCTTGTTTGAATATTGTTAAGAGAGGTGAATGAAATTAAGTTAGTTAAATGTTAAAAAGTAATAAGTTTGTAATGTGTTCTTCCACTACAAGCCTCCAGAAAAGCATTAATGCACCAATGCGTTCTCTTAAAAATGTATTTAACAAACGAAGCAGCACATGAACATATTTTGGAGGTGATGGGGTTTAGAAACTCTGTGATAACTGTAATTATAAGCTATGAAGCCTTTGAGACTGCATTTGAGTACGATGTTTTGCCATCGTACAGCTTTACAACTCCATTGTACAGAGCAACAGGTATCAGTGCTGAGAGTGGTGAATCTCCCCAGAGTGAGGAGAGATAAATGGAGAGAGCAGGGGGAGGATAAAAAGATATCGCCAGATTGAAATATGACAAATGCAACAGGCTGCTCAGCTGCCAGAAATGAAGATAGAAAAAGAAAAGGAGTGTCAACCTGATGTTTCCTCTTAAAGAAAGAGGAAGAGAAAAGGAAACAGAGATGATGGAGAGAATAAAGAGGTTGAGAGCAATAACTGGTATCTGTTGGGTCCATGCACCTGATTTTTATTAATGAAGTTCTGTTTTTTTTTAGTTGTTTGGTTCGGTTTGTTGGTTTGTTTGTCTGTTTGTCAGCAGGATTATGGCAAAACTACTGGCCCGATTTTCATGAAACTTGGTGGATGAGTGTAGCATGTGCCAAGTAAGAGACCCATTACGTTTTGGAGCTGATCCGAATCACGGGAGGATACACAAATTATTTTTCCCTTTCGCAGAATAAGTCAGTTGCTAGTTGGCCTCTCCTTCCCAGATAGAGAGAGCAGTGGTTGAATGAGTTGAATGAATTTTTTTTAACCTTTATTTATTCAGAGAATTTTTACTGAGAGGAAGCCTCGCTTTTGCAGGAACACATCTGATCGTTTTCACACATTCACACCTGGAAGCTGCTCAGTACAACCCCCGTCTTGTTTGCCGTCACTGAGCAGCTGGACGCTCAGTAGCCACCTCACACCCTGTGCACTGTTATTGGCTGGAGATACAAGCCCACTACCCACCCAGCAACGTCTCCAACACAGCAAAAATAATAATAATTAGAAGTAGAGGAAAATACAGGCACATGCAGGGTCTCTGCAGATACTGTCACACATTTCTAATGGGACATAAGTAATGACTGTGAGGTGATGCTGAGGCTTCAGCTACGCACAACCAGATTTTGACTAATACTTTTGGAAATATATTCAGAAATATAGATATTTGCTCTCTGAGTGCCCTTTTAGCTTGGTTGTAGCCCTAGTCTTCAGTGGAAAATATAGTGTATATTATGTTTAGTGATGTTTTTCTTAGTTATAGTCTAGTTTTAGTCAACAAAACAACATTTTTGTCTAGTTCTCTTCAATGACATTTTAGTCTGATTTTTGTTGTGCATTTAAGGATGAATTGTAATAACTCTGGTGAACCCCTGACTTTGTGTCTGGTGTCAACAGCTGGTCAAATTTTTAACACAAAATTTAGTGCAGACATTCATTGTCCTCAGAGATTCCTCCTAGTGAATTTCATAATCCTGTGACTTTTCATATGGTGCCTAAAACAGTTTGACATTCTTGGCTTTTAAGCTACGTTTCCACCGAAGTGCTTTCATTATAGTACCTATAGTATATATAGTACCCGTAACTAATGTACCTAAACTCTAGACCTGTTTTGTGTTTTTCACTGCAGATGGTACTCTTATGTAGGCGAAGTTGTTACCGGGACCTCTGGGGTAAACCTGGTCACTTCATCACCAGCTGGGAATCAACAGAGATTTGTCTTCGTCTTGAGAAGCTGTAACTAATACAGTGACTAATACAATGCGCTTACTGTACGGCTTCATTAGTGCCAGATCGTCAGCATATAAACTACTCACGTTTTCCTCTGCTTTGTTCATATTCACGGTCACTTTTCTGTTGCATGCGCTCTCTCACTCGGTCTACAGCACACTCATTACACACATGTTTTTTTCTTGTTGGTATGTGGTTGTTTAAAACAACAAGGAGACAAGCTTTTCATGTGAAAAGGTTGCAGGCAACAGGACTATATCTGCTGAAAAAACAGGAGAGTTGGGAAATCCCACATCAGAGCGCAGATGACGCACTAACTCTGGTTGCTCTGATTGAACAATCTGCCATGTTTTAACTCCTTTTAGTATTAACAAAAAACTGGATAGAATAGAGTGGTTCCATTGGTACCATGCACAACTTTTAATAATGGAAACAAAACAAACCCTTCTAATGTGTAACAAACTGAACCGGACAGCTTTGTGGAAAGAGGCTTTAGTGAACTATCTCAACAACACTGCCAACACTCACACACTGAGTGTGAGACTCACACAATTGGCATAGATCTCACACTCTCACATCAGACGCACCTTTTTTCAGGTTAACTTTCCATCTTTGCTTCCTCTAATGGCCTTTTTTTCTAGTTTAGATGGGCTGAGGCCTGTCAGTGAATGCACCAATCATCATCTGTTTAAACCAAAAGCGTGCAACAATTCAATGTGATGTGCGCTCCGGTGGAGCAGCTAAGTTTCAAATAGTGCTTGCAGCTAATATTTACCGATGTCTGTAAACATCACACAGTGGAGCAGCCTCCAGTTGTGAAGTCGGTACATCAGAGAACCACGCTGACAGAGAGCAGTAAGTGTGTGTCTATTGGGTTAATGCTTGTAAGTTTATTAATATATACACACAGTATATCATGCTTCAAAACTACCACTGCTCCTGCTTTCTGCAATGATGCAAATATTCAAGTGAACAGTTTGCAGTTAACTAGTCATGTTGATTGGTGTGGCTTTAAGAAGAAAAAAAATATAGAGACCAAGTTATGCAAGACAAACTTTTATTTCATGTGGGCATCCATCCATTGTCTGTCACTGCTTACCACAGATGGACTTCTTCAGGTAAAAGTGAGAAAGTTAACACACCTGATGAAAAACTTCACAACATTATCTCTGGATTATCTGAAATGAGTAATTTACAGAAATTTACAGAAAGATAACAGTCTGATTTGAAATTTTTGTTATCTTCATGTGATTGTGGTGACCTGGATGTCGGGGGTTCACACCTGACCTATGGCTGTGATTGGAACTGGGCCTTTGGACATCTATACTGGAATTATCAAAGTTAATGGACATTGTAACATATTGGCAGTCTTTATATTTATTTTTTGACTTAACAGAAACAGTCTACTGTATTATGTACATGCACATGATTTTCTGATTTATTTAGCCACATCATAATATAGTACAGGAGACAACAAGCAAAAAAATAAATAAATCTTTACTTGGTACTGTACTAAATAGAGCATAATATTAAAGTAATATTTTGTAATCACACTTGAGACATACAGACTGGGAATGTTGCTCTTGGTCTACACTGTTTGTGTCAGGTTATCTAACCAGGAGATTTATTTCAGCAAATACTTTGTACTTTCTCACTCACTCTAAGTCAAACGTTGGCAGCCCTGTCAACAACTATTGGATGTATTTCCATTAAATTGACCATCATCAGGTCCACATTTTAAGCTGTCTAATACTTAAGTTTATGAGCAAATTCCTACAAAACGAATCACCATCAGCCTCAGTTGATCTTTGCATGCCAATTATGAAATGTTTGCATGCTAACATGATAAACTAAGATGATGAACACGGTAAACATACCTGCTAAACATCAGCATGTTGCGAGCGTGTTAGCATTTAGCTTGAAGAACCACTGTGCTTGAGCACATGGGCTCACGGAGTTGCTTGCAGGATTGTAGACTCTTTTGTTAAAATGTCCCTTTTATGCATTTCTGTGCCTGATGTGAAGCGAATTATCTTTGTGTTTGAAAGGTGTTTTATAAATAAACCAGCGTCTCCCTGCGTTGGCTGGAGAGTGAGATACTGTAGGTGAAAGGAGAGAGGGAGAGAAACAAGAGTATGGGAAGCAGAGGAGGAAAAAAAGATGGATGTCAAAAGGGAAGAGAGAGGGAGACGTTCAGCAAACAGATGAATGATCCTCTATTTCTTATCACGTTCTTGCACATGGCGTGTACATGTGTGTTTCTATGTGTGTGTGTGTGTGTGTGTGTGTGTGTGTGTGTGTGTGTACAGCCCTGCTTGCCTATTAAATCAGTTTTTCCTCTTCAGTCCGAACACTCACGCTCCTGGTCCTGTCCTTTTTCTCACAGACTGGTCTTGTTGTATTCACAGCATATTGAATTGCTATTGTGCATCGTGCTAATGTTGCTGACAAATTACAACATGTAAATAGTGTCTGCGCAAATGGTGGTCCCTTGGCAGCAGGATAATAGAGGAGAGATTCAGCTGTTTATTGAAAGGTTTTTCACAGGATTGTGGCCCGGGGCTTGCTGTCCTCTCTTCTGACATGGTTGTTGTATTTAAAAAAAACAGTGGAGGAATCTGTGTGTGCAAATGTGTATGTTCAGCCGGAGGTAAAGGATGTGACCTTTCGGACATGATCGTGTCTTATTTCGCAGCATGTCTGGCTCTTTGTGTGCAGCATTAATCTTACCCAGGGTGGCAGTGATGGTTCTGTGGTTCACATGAGAACGCTGGAAGCACAACGCATCACTGTTTGTTTTAACAGTTCTGCCTTAAGTCCTTCTCTTTTCTGTTACAAGAAAACAAAAATCAGATGAAGTTCCCCGTGTACATTCCATCATCAAGCAGTTTCTGAAAGTGTCTCTGTCAGAGGTATTTTCACTCATTGTGTGATGTTAGCCAGTTTTATTTTATGCAATTTTATACTTCTACTCCGCTACATCTGAGCGGTAAATATTGTACTTATTACTCCACTACATTTGCCTGACAGCTTTAGTTACTAGTTACTCTTCAGTTTACAATTTTCATTTCATTCCTGTCCAGTGAAAACCACATACTGTATCTCCATATGTGATTTTGAATTTTTGTGATGAACTGAAGGATGAAAAGTGTTCCTTTATGTGCTGAGAAAATTAATCTAAATAAACTCTTTAAAAACCCTCTTGGATTAGCTGGAAAATGCATCGCCACAAAGCTGAAAACAGGGCTGTTTTTCTGAGCTCATGAGACTTTTTAGAAACGATGATCTTACAGAATATGATGCATTGCTGTAGATTAACCAATAAAGTAGTTAAAATGAGCTCAGCCTAAAACATCTACAACAGTAAAAGGCAACAATGCAATATTAATCCAAAAACATCGGATGTTATAGTAAAAACATTTTACTGCATAGTGACTACTTTTACCCGTAGTGGAGTATTTTTACAGTGTGGTTTTACTACTTTTACTTGACTAAAGGATCTGAATGGTTCCTCCCCCACTGCTGTAGTGACTGCTTCTCTTTGTTGACCACAGGGCAGGCTTTTCACACATCCCTGCCACCTCATGTTCTGTATGCATGAATGCAGACACACAGAGACTTGCTGTGGCTGAACTGTTTGGCTGAGCTGGTTCAGGTGAAGTCTTGGCTTCCCACCGGCACAAATGGGTCTGAACATCAATTACAGGTTGTGTTTAACAGATTTGAGCTTAGCGAACGTGGCTTGATATTTTTTGTCACCAGGGGCACGAGGCATAGCTTAGTTGGCAACAGGACAGGACTACACCATCAGGAGGGTGACGGGCTGATAAAGAGAATCAGTTGATTTTCTTCCACTCTGTACAATACTGTGACAGAGAGAACAGTCTGAAGTTGTTTAGCTCTGCAAAACAGGAAGCTCAAAAGCTAGTTGGTGGGAGTTTCACTGGTGGCAAGTAGGGTTTAATACCAGGAATGATTGAGGTATTGACCCACTAAAATCGACTCACTTTCCCCAGGAAAAAATCCATGTGGATTGTTAGCATACGAGAGCTGGTCTGTCTATTAAATCACTAAAAATGGTCCTTATTTATTTTCAGTATTTGAATAGAATTTTATTAGCAACGCTAGCAGCGTATGTCGGTCGGTCCAACACTTGACTGTATTTCTAACTACTGGATATAATGTCATGAAATTTGGTTTAAAAAAAAAATGTTGTCATTTGTAATGCACCAAGTAATGGAGCTACGTGCCAAGAAAGTCAGTGAAGAAGTTTACTGCTAGCAAGTAAATATGGATGTAAACAATGCAGGTAAAGAAAATCTTTGCAAAGGTTTTACATAGAATTAAGTGAATTCAGTATGTTTATTAGACCTCTTTTGGTGTTCAGGTGAAAAACAAACAATGTATAGAAAAGTTTTACAGGAAACTCAGCTGCATGCTAACATGCTAAACTAGGATGGTTATCTTGGTAAACATTACACCTGCTAAACATCAGCATATTAGCATTACCATTGTCAGTATTGTATTAGCATGCAGATATTAACATCTAGCTTAAAGTAGCACTGCGCCTCATTAAAGCCTGACAGAGCTGCTAGCATGACTGTAGATTCTTCATCTTGTTTCTTTGCCATAATGAAAGAAAGGAATGAAAGGAAAATGACCAAAGCAACGAAATCTAAGCAAGTTGACACAATCGTGCAGCTTCTGAAAAAACACGTGTGGAGGATGAAACAAAACTGCCCCAGGTGTGGCATCAACCATGCCCAGTGGAACAGAGGGGTAACCCCCTGTTCTGGAGACTAGTGTTTTCACTTGTACTTCAAAGATGCGAACACTTCTTCCATCACTGGTAATCACTGTGTTGTTTGTGTAGATGATACAAGATTATTATTTAAAAGTCTGTGTTATGGAATATGGTTTAGCTGTGGCCTGCTGTGAGTCCAGGTTTAAGGTTTTATGTTTGGGATTTAGTTTCGGGCAGTGGTCCAGTCCTCAGAAGTGCTTTTATGTTGGGGATTTAACAGCTCAGGCTTCAGGTCAAGCTCTAATCAGAGGCTGTGAATCCACAGGCTCAGCCTCTCGCTCTGTTTTCTCCTTCTATACGCTCCTCTCCCACTCACTTATTCTCCTCTCTCCTTCACCTCTGTGTTTATCTGCAGCCTGCAGATTTGTCAGTTCCTCCTCTCCTCTCCCTCAGGATTCGCTTCGTCCCTCATTTCATCAGAGGAAAACGTCTCCCCTCGCTCTCCATGGCAACACCGGCTGTTTTCATCAGGTTGAATTTCATTATTCTGTGTGTTTCTGAATTTTAATAAACACCACGTGTGTGTGTGTGTGTGTGTGTGTGTGTGTGTGTGTGTGTGTGTGTGTTTACTGGAGTGTGTGTTGACAACCTATTAGTGTAACAGCAGCAACATTTGTGCAATTACTTCTCTGTGTGTGTGTGTGTTGGAGGTGTAAAGGGTTGACGATCTTTTGAAGCCTGAATTCCTTCATCAAGTGAGAAAAAGAGCTGGGAGCAAGGGATGAAAAAGAACTGACAAGAACAGAGGAGAGGGTGAAAAGAGAAGCTAAGTGTAAAAACAAAAATACTGTGGAAAAGCGAGTGTGAGGAAAGGAGAGGATAGGAGACAAAGAGAGGAAAGGAAAGAGGGAATTGAGGAGATGGATAACTTGGTCTGTGTGTGTGAGTTGTGTTTCTGTGTGTCATATGTTTTAGGGCTTTTTAATGTATGTACAGTATGTTATTAAGTGTATGGCTGTATGTGTAGTATAAATGTGGATGCATGTATGTATGTAGACATATGTATAGTTTTTATATATATACTTTTCTTAGTTATTGTGTATATTAGTGGAGATATTTTATATTTTAAAAATACACTGCTTTTATTCAGTTTAACTGTGAGCATGAATATAAATAAACTCAACTCAAATTATGAGCTTAAGAGAAGAAGAGACAAGGTGAGAAGTAAACATGAATCTACAAGAAAAGAAAAAAGAGGAAAACACAGTGAATGGAGACAAAAAGAATGGTGAAGATTAGGAGAAAAGGAACAAAGAAGAAAGGAGGAGAAGCAAAAAGAGAATAGGCAAAGGATGATTAGGAGAGAAGGAAGCAAGAGGAGAGAAAACAAAAGGAGAGAAGAGGAGAGGACACCAGAGGAAATGAGAAGTATATGGAAAGGAAACAATAAGAGAGGAAACAATAGGATGGGAGACAAGGACAGGAGAGAAAACAGGAAACCAGAGGAGATGGTTTGGATGATTGATGGATGCATCATATGGCTGGACCACCATTATACTGAACAATAATGTTGTCAGGACACCAAAATTTAGACTTTGATACCAATACCCAGTTTAGTATCACGATACTCGATACCAAAACAATACTTGAAACTGAAATGATACAAGTTCGATACTCGATACCTAACAGATCAGGGGCATGATGGATGATTATGAGGCTAAGAAGAAGGGAAACAAGGGGTGAAGTTAATAAAAAAAAAGAGAGACAAAAGGAGAGGAGAGGTGAAGGAACAAGGGGAAATCAAAAAGAAGAAAAAAAACTTGAAAAGGAGAGGAGCAGAGGGTAAGAAGAGACAAGAGGAGAGGAAAAGAAAGATTATAAGGAACAAATACAGTAGGGGAGGAAACAAGGGGAAAGGAAACAAGAGGTTCTGAGAGGAAATGAAACGAGGAAAGGAAACAGGGAGCCCGAGGAGATAAAGTGATGAGCATAAGAGCCAGTTCTTTTCCCTCTCTGTTGCTCTGCATTAGCAGCTGTTCCTCCTCAGGTGATTCATTAACACTTAACACATAACGCTCACTTAGGTCTGTTTAAATTCACTCCTCCTCCTCCTCCCGTATGTTTACACTCCCTCTGTCCTCCCCCTTTATGCACCCTTCCCACTTTTGCTCCAAATCAATACAGCTTAACCTTTACTTCCCTGTCTTTAACCTTTTCAACTCTGTAGTAGTGCAGGTGTGTAGTACGATGACTCACAGCTGGGCTCAGTCTGAAATGAAAAGTGGACTCTGATCAGACTTTTCTTGCTTTTGATAGCAGAAGGATGTTCACAGTGGAGGCAAAAGTAAATATTTTCACTGCTGCTGTGAAGGTGTGTTTTTTTAAGTGCATCAGGAAACTCAGTGAGGGGACATCATAACTGCAGACTAAATACAGTCAATAAGTTAGGTTTATTTGCATTGTTACCAAGCTTGGACAGATCTGTCCTAAGTAGTATGGATGTGCAGAGAGGCAAGTTTTTGTTTTGGTATTTGTATTAGTTGCAGCACCAAAATAATTTATATTTGTAATCGATACATGTGGAAATAGGCGTAACAGTCCTGCTTTTGTTGTTGAACTAAAAGCAGCTACGACAGGTGATGTAGATGAGTGACTTGCAGGGAGAGGACATCGCTGTGTTGTTGATGTGGTACCAGGGGGATACCAGGGATGGGCATGAGTACTTAGACACTAGCGTTTAATTCACTTCAAAACCAGCTCAAAAAAAAAGCAAGATGCACATGTGGTTCGCTAAGCTCAACTCGACGCTATGCGCTCACAACCGTTCAAGGCTCACTCATCAAGTTTCGAGACTATAATACAAATCAAATATTGGTTGGGCTCTATTTTATAGCTCACTGTATAGAGGCAGACAGTATTGAGGTGAGAGAAGACATGCAGCAAAGGTCTATAGCCAGAATCAAACTGGACATTGTGGTTATGTGTTGTGTGCCTTCAGTACTTGGTTATCAGGACCATGGATCTATTAAGGGAAAAATATGGTGTCGGTGGCGCGGCCCCATTCATTCCTTTGAAAGTTGCTCAGTGGCGCATGAAGCCCAAAACATTCAACCTCCCAAGTGTAAAATTACCCGGATCTTATCTTCCACATTGTGGGCCACATAGAGAATGACTCCTGGTGAAGTCCTGAACTTGGCACAAATCGAGAACATCCTTCACTTAATACATTTAATATAATCCAGGCAGGAAGAACATTTCACTGCCTCTTTCACCAACGACTAAAACCACTTTGGTTCTTTTCCATAGAATATCTTGCTAAAGTTGCCAGGGGCAGGTAGTAAAACTGATTAATAAATTGAAAGTAAATGTTTTTACAAATACAAAAGTTGGTCAAAGAATTCAGGCTGCTTTTGATTTTGTTTAAAACAAAATGCAAATTAGTTGGCACAGGCAGATGCAGTGGCTGGTATCTACATCAAGCTACATCATTGTTGGAATATGTAACTTTTCTTGGTATGGATGCATACGTGTAACTATATCACTGACATAAATAAAAATGGACAACGTGTCTCCACTTCCTAGCATTGTACAAAATGAAGAAAAATATCCCGGATACTACCTTTGTGGTGTGATGTACTTTTTAGTTTGGCCCATGTGCTACCTGATGTCATTGAGGGGGAGGAGTTTATGACCTATACTACAGCCCACCACCAGGGTGTGATTGAGATGTTTTGGCTTCACTCTTAGGGAGCTCTAATGTCGTCTTTATGTACGGTCAATGGTCTATAGGTATATAAATAACTGTATGTATTACTTTTTTTTTTTATCCTTTTCAATTTTAAATTGAATTACCTGTGTATATGTTCTATGTGTGTAGCATGCAGCATGTGTGTTTCATATCATTGTGCAACCCAGTATTGTACAAGGACAAATAAATTGCCCTGATCCTTATTATTATTCGGAGACAGAATTGAAGTCTTGCACATATTGAACAAAATACAGGGAACAAAATACTGTATTAAAGCAAGGTTTCACATTGTATGCATGTCTACTTTAAAACATAAAACAAGTCAAGGACTTGAAGGCAGGGATTAGAAACGGTTCAAAGAACAAAAAACGGAAACGAACGAAATTTTAGGATGAACGTAATCGAAAACAAGAACAAAAACAATTTCAGTTGTTCCAGAGTGAAAATGCTATTTTCAATTTTAGATAACTGGTAAATTTATTATAAAAATTTGTTTTTTATCGTTCCAGTTAACTTTTCTTGAAATGTTATTGCGGATAAATTTTCAAAGGAAGTTTTATTCTGGAAG
>JBBPCS010000729.1:7856569-7871942 GCA_037974645.1 Hollardia meadi
TAATTATTTTTGATAATTATTAATTATTTCTGATAGCCAAATTTAATCTATTAGTTGTCACCTTGTGTCCCAACACCTTTAAGTAAACTAAGGAAAAGGGAAAATACTACTCCACTTTAAGCATCACTACACTGGCTACCAATTTGTTTCCCCAGCTCTGGATCAACCTGCCAGGGGAGCTCAGACTCACCAAATCCTTATTTTTGAAATAACCTCTTAAAACTCTTTTTTTCTGTTTTGAGACATGGTTATCTTTAACATTCTGTACAGTTCATATTTGTGTCTTATGTCCATTTACCTAGTTTTTGTCTTTCTACCCTTTCTGTCTATTTTATTCCTTTCTATTGTTCATTTTGTGTAAAGCACTTTGTAAAGGGTAAAATATATATACAATAATAATCTGTCTTGTTACTATTGGATAAAAGTCTGCTCCCTAAAACAAACAATAAATTAATGCTTCGTTAATTGTACTTTGCCTGCTATATCCAAATTAACCTTGGACATGGAGAAACTTGTGAATTACTTCATTCATTCATTCATTCATTCATTCATTCAATTAAGCTTCTGTTAAGTTTTTAGCTGAAAAGCCAACAAATCCTCTTCCATCTCATTCATGCATGAATGTTAGACAGAAGAAAAGCAGTGCAGGAAAAACTCTTTTTCATTGTCACATAAAAAAGAAAATATAGATGGAAAATAAAACTGCAAGGGCACAATTTTTATCAATTGTATATAAAAGCAATTGTAATGTAATTAACCATGCAGCAAATGAACCTTCCTCTGAGAAATAAAGATTTAAGCTTCTTTGTAATCAAACTGCTGGTATAGAGAGCATACGCTATATCTGAACACTGATTTTTGCCCCGTTTGAATCATTTGTTTGATGTGTTTGACTCCTGACTCAAGGCTGTATCCAACATAAAGCCATTTACCTGTGCCCTTCTACCTAAAGTGTTCATAAAAAATGTGTGAAGTATTTCTAATTTTTTTTCTTCTCAGCATTCATTTGTGTTCATTGTATTAGTGTTTGGTGTTTTGTGCTATATGTATTTTATTGTATGTGTATTGGTGCATTGTGGTACATGTATTTTATTGTATTTTTCATATCTGTCGTGTATTTTGTAGCTATGGCATTTGAAGTTGTACATTCAATACATTTTAATTATGCTGGCCTATATGTAAAAGCCCAACTAGGGACAGTTGAAAATTAGCAATAGCTATAAACTCTTTGTGCAACACATCAGTGCCATGCTTTGTATTGGAACTATGTTAAACTGCATCGCCCCTATCAAATAAAATAAATTCAAATTCAAATTAATTCATCCTTTTGCTGGTATTGTCCAAACATATTTATGAGAAGCATCATTTTAGATCTGACTGATCTCTAAATTAACATCCTGCTCAAGGATGATGCTGCCCAATTAGATGGCCTAATGGCTAGCTAATGTCTCTTCTCTTAATACCACTGACTCAAATGGTGGTTTGCTTCACTGATGTTTCATTTTATCAAATATTCTCATGAATTATTTCCTGAGAACAATGTGTGACAAATTAAAAGAAAGCCAACTACCTAAGACGTTTGTGTTAATCCTTTGCAAAAACAACTTTTTTAATATTGCGTTTGGGAGCTCTTGTAAGACAGACTTCAGCAGAAGGTTGGTATACAGCCTTGCAGTGGTTTTCATTGTATTCGTAGGTTTGTAAGTTTTTTGTTTAGATTAGTTGCAGTGTCCTTTAGCCTCGATAACATGTGGAGTGCCCCAGGGTTCAATTCTAGGACCTAGGATCTTATTTTCTTTATACTGTCTATGCTTCCCCTCGGTCACATTATGCACAGACATGATGTTGCATTTCATTCTTAAGCAGGTGATACCCAGATATATCTCATAAAGCCCAATAACCTCTTTCATGCCTGCCTGGTTAAATGACAGCAGATGTGAAAGATTTCCTTCAATTAAATTCAGAAAAAAACAGAGGTTGTAATCGTTGGCCCAGAAAGCCTACAGCACAGTCAAGATATATTGGTACCAAAGCCCATAACTTATTCTACAGAAAACAAGGCAAGTTTGTATAAAGGTTGACTCCAAATTAGATGTTGATTCTTTTCATGTACACAACATTGGTCAAAAATAATTACAATTAGACATTATCCTTAAATTGTTCAGTTTGTATTATTAATTTCTCTACAGTAAAACCAGACAAAGAGTATAGATCTGACAGAACATGTGTTCTGACATTGTTTAACCCAAAACAAGTAACAGGTCTCTAAAGCACCTACAGTAGGTCTAGGCTGTGACTAGTGTTCGAAGAAGTGGCTGTTCAACAGTGAATAAACATATTGCATTTCCCCCATTACTTTTGCTGCAAGCGTTTTTCCATCACACAGCACAACAGGTGATAGAAGTTGTTTACCTGTTGGAGGTGACGTGTTTGTAGCGGTTCAGTAAGAGCCTATTGTCTGCAGCTCGTCATCTAACGTCTCACTGTGGCTGTTTCTGCTACTCTTCCTCCTTGCAGTTTTGTTGAAGAATAGCCGCTAACAAAGCCATGATAATGCAGTGATATACACGTTTCAACAGCAGGCTGGCTGGTCGCTTTGGCCACACTCCAAAAATGGTCCATCTCAGCTAGGCCTGGCTTGGCACCAATCGGTACACTTAAACTGGTAATGGAAATGTAACTTGGAGTGTCATCAGTAGACTTAGCACAGCAAATATTGCCAATCCATAAACATGCTAAAACATGTGCGTTTGCAAAAGTCAAATCAACCCATTCTCATCACATACCAATGTTTT
Organism: Hollardia meadi; assembly: GCA_037974645.1. Lineage (NCBI taxonomy): Eukaryota > Metazoa > Chordata > Actinopteri > Tetraodontiformes > Triacanthodidae > Hollardia > Hollardia meadi. The sequence continues at coordinate 7,859,365 of JBBPCS010000729.1, forward strand.
GTCTTGTGCTCTTTGCGTCTTATCCAGACGCGCAAGGTACCCTTTGGCTTCGCCGACCGAGGCCCTAAGCCTTCCCTGACACAAAACGGACCCCATGGCATCCATGGCCAACACACTAAGCCTTCCCTTTAGTATCACAAAACGTCGATATCTGACGAGCTGGGCATGAGAACAGGCTGGTCAAATGTCACTATAAGCGGGGAGACTAAAACTGGTTTGACAGTTTTAGACCAGGCCAAAGCAATAAGCAATATACCAGCCAAATTCAGCTGCAACTCATGATTATTTTGATTGTAGATTAATCTGTTGATTATTTCACTTAATTTATTAATTGTTCAGTAAGTAAAGTGTCCAAAAACAAAAAAAAGTGACATCTTCAAATGTATTGTTTGTCGGACCAATAGGCTAAATCCCCAAGTATTTAGTATCACGATATACTGAAGAAAGAAAAAAAAAATTACATTTTAGAAAAAGAAATGACACATTTTTGTGCTTTTGCTTAATTAATTACATAAATAATTAAATCAATTATGAAATTTAATACATAGCCGAAATAATCAATATAGGAGTGTTTGTTGTTGCAGTTATGGCACCGTACTGAGTCATTGGTCACTGTTTCTTCACATGCAGTCTATGTTTATAATACTAGTCTGAATAGTATTCTCCTGTGGTAAATTAATCATCAAAATCAGTCTGCAGGCCTCCTCCAATAATGAAGTAAAAATAAATCAAAAACAAAACTCATAATAGAGTGAGCTCACATCAGGAGGTCTTCACACAGCGCTGTGTTGTGTACAGAGTTAAAGTGCTACTTACATGTTTAATGGCACATTGTTCTAAACTCCTCAAACACCACAAATCAGCTCCTCTGTGTAATCGCTGAGATGACAGTACAGACACACAAACGCACCACAATACTGAGACACACAAACACAGCATAATACTGAGCCACACTCAGGACAGAGAAACACAAACGCACTATTGAGACACACAAACACAGTACAGACACAAACACGGTACAGAGACACATAAACACAGTAAAACAATGTGTTTTGTGTTTCTGTAGATTGCAACTCTGGTTTAAATGTATGTCTTTCGTGTGTGTGTGTGTGTGTGTGTGTGTGTGTGTGTGTGTGTGTGTGTGTGTGTGTGTGTGTGTGTGTGTGTGTGTGATGCAGTGGCTTTGCGAGCATTGCTGGCACTACAGTGACATCCTTAGTGGAATGGAGAACAAAGAGAGAGGCTCTTAATGAGCTCTGCCACTGCTGAGACCCAAACTAGGCCAGCCAACAGGCCGTGTGCATGTGTTTGAATATGTGTATGTATGTGTACATGCGCGCCTTATCGGCGGTGCTGACACACACAGTGCAGGGCCAGCAGTGGGACCTGTACCAACCAAAGACATTAGCCAGGTGACTCCAAACACAGCAGCTCTGCAGTGAGAGAATGTTTCATGTGATGCATGCAGCTTGTTTGTTTTATTAAAATTCCCACAGCACATTCCAACAACTGCAGCACAGGTTGTTATTGAAAGAGTCCTCTGCTGATTTATCATTGCACTCCTATAACATCATCAGACTTGGTTTAATTAAAGCATAGATGCAGCAGAAGCAGAGTTATCGTCTTTGTTATTCCACACATTCTTCTACCTTCAAAAAACCTGTTGCCTACATTACCCACAGTGCAAGTTGGACTGCTGACACTTGGGTGTGTTATGCTAGTAACAGCTAATGTATCCAGGAGCCTGTATCCTGCAACAGAGATGAGAAGCAGCTACAGAGGGTGTGGTAAGCTCACTTCTTTCCAACTCCACACCAGCAGATTTCTTTCATTTTCAAACTTGTAGTCTTCGACTGACGCTGAAGTGATATCACTTGAGGACATTTATCAGACTTTACACAGCTCCTAATGGAGAAGCTAAAGACTTTATAATACTTTATTCACATATTTAGTAGAACTCCTCAACACCTGGAAGTACCCTGATCAAGAGCAACATGTTCCTTCTTTTCTCTTTGGCCCTCTTGACACTTGATGCAAAATTCAACCTGGAACCTACACAACAACTGATGCAGAGCCCTCTTCCATCACTGCGTATGTGAAGTTCTCACAAAAACACCAAGAAGTGTTTTCTGTTTCATCTGTCAGCGCAAAACATTGAGGAGAAATCAACAGGCAGCAGGAGGCTTAATTAACTCTCGACACGACTGTGTGTTGGCGGCTTACCCTCAGTCAGACCCATGTGGATACTCCAGTAGTTCTGCAGACACTGCAGCTCTTTCTTCATGCCTCTCTTACAGCGGCAATCGTACAGCGGTGAGTCCTGTAGCACCTCCAGTGCCCCCTGGCACTCCTTGGAGGCCAGCATGGCGCTGCGCTCCTTGTCCCCACCAGAGAGGCACTGCCGCATGATCCGGTAACGTGAGCTGCACCGGCTGTTCTGGTTGCACAGTTCAGAGGCTCGGACACAGTCCAGAGGTTCCCTCCACCCGGGGGAACCCAGCTCTGAATCACACACACACACATCTGGAAGGGGAAAGACAAATAGGAGTGAGATATTATACTGTCAATAATTTTCAGAGCAAACCTTCAATGTGCAAAAGTCTCAACATAAAATGCTGTGCTCTCAATCTGAATTAAATCAGCTGATACATTAGATTATAAGAGAATCAGCACTGAATATGTATATATTGTTTTTACCTGAAAATACATTTTTCAGCCCTAAATAGTGTCTGCAGGTTCTTGTGGTCGCAGGACAACAACCTTCCCCAATAAGGTGTTTAGCCTGTAAGGAGCCTGACAGGTGAAACTCAGGGCAAAAGAAATGTTGCAAAGGGCTCGCTGCTGCTTGTTGAGCTCACTGTTTCACGGTAAACACTGTCACACATGTCAACTGTGGAGCCATCGGATTATTAACATCACCTGTCAGTTCCATCAAGTGATAAAGTCAATACACCTCAACAATTTGGCAGTGGTGCTCAAAACACCCTGAGGCTGAAACTAGCTACATGGCCCAGTTAGGAGAAGATCCTACAAATAAAAGGCATGTCAGGCTTTTGGCCTGAGAGTGATTCACAAAGTATTTTAGCTGTAAAAGATTAGTCTGAGAGAAGTTGGGGGTCCACAGGACTGCTGAGTCACTGTCAGCCAGCTGCAGCAGGTCATGTGATGCATCATCATGTGTTTAAATACAAAGATAACAGACTTGTAAAAGCATATTTTGATGGCAGCCATTTAATAAGGATTCGATCAGTTCACCAACAAGTCGAGACAACGCAAGAACATCTGAGATGACAGCTTGTGCAATTGTGAGCTCCTCAAAAGGCAGTTTGTCCGACACTAAATAATCTCTGACTGAAACATAACATACAAACAGTATATGAAGCTGATTTCATGACCGTTGCTGGATTATCCGCTAAAATAGCTGCCATATGTCAAATTATGACATGAATGTCTGATGATTTGTTTTGTCAGCTGGAGAAAATATCACATGCTGATAAATCCTGTCACGCAGTTAATGAAATATATTTTTTTAAATGTATGAATTCAAACAGAATTTGTTCTTGTTGCTGTGAGATAAGATCCTATGTTGCAGATTAAAATATTTGTAAAGAAAATAAAAAATAAAATAGAGTATGTGGGCTCCTTCAGGCCACACAAACTTTAGAACTGTGCTGATGTTCCCTGTCAGCAGCTTCGTCTTTCCTTTGGCTTCTCGAAACTCTCACTGTGTGTCTCCAGAAGGGAAACGATCAGTCCTTTCAACTTACAGCCAAAACACATTTAATGGACACATATCAGAGCTCGCATAAAGAAGGCAACAATGGGGCTGCACAATCACTCTGTCACTCCAAAATTAATAAATACGTGTTGAGAATACAAACTGTTGAGTGCATAGTACACCACAATCAGTTATTTATTCGTGAAGTTTGAAAGGATAATTCTGGTTCATTTTTCATAAATGTGTTCATCATGGCGCTTTGGCTCCAGCTAAGAGATTCAGGGAAACAACAACGTTGACAGGGGCGAGCCAATCGAGTCTTCTTACAGGTCGAATTTCACATTGAGCTGATAAAATAAAAAATAAAAAAATTAGAAAGAACAAGCAGCTGTTCTCAAACTCGGAGATAACATACAAGAACATGCAGGACAGGATTTAAATGACAGGAGGATAAGTGGGAGCTCGCTGTTGGCTGTGATTATTACTGCGGTGTAAAATGACCCACATACAGACTGAATTTACTGACCAGAGGAGGTGATGTTAAAATCAGCCCACTACAGATATGAATCCAGTCTGAATGAGGCCTAAGTTGAATTTGCTTCACGGTCCATTTACACCTCATTGCGTTACATAGCATTGCAAACACTTACAGTCCCGGGTTTGGGCTTTTGGTTTATTTTTGTCACAGTTAGCATCAGCCAATCAAAACACAAAAAAAGCTATGTTTCAGTTCAGTTATTTATACATACACATATTTATATAGTTATACATAAACATGGATCTACCTACACTAATCGTTCTGTAGAATGAACAGTTTTTTTAAGCAGTTGGGTTTTTGGCGGCAGGTAAAGATTGTTGAAAATTCATAGATACAGCAATTCAGTGGCCATGTCTCTTGATGAGTATTACTAAGATGAGCAATATAGTACGCACAGTGACTGAAAACTGATGACCGATAAAAAAAAATGTCATGTCAGACGGCCGTGAATCAGCTGCAGTCTCCGTGTACGAGGATGGCCTTTGCCAGGCGGTTCAACAGCTTCCATTAATGTGGTGACAGTAACATGCCGGTGGAGTCTAATTAACTGGGCGTCAGAAGCACGAGATAACTTTGCTGGGTCTGAAATAAGTGTTTACCTCCAGCACTGTGAGAGAGGACCACTGAGGCAGCTCAAGTCACATCTCCTGCAGCCTGCTGAGATTTAAACTCAACATTGATGGATATTTTAAAGGCCCTCTCCATTATTTAAAAGAAGTAGGGCTGCAACGATTAGTCAATTAATCAGTTCACAGAAGAATAATAAACCGTGCACTAAAGAAATAAAGGAAACGTTTTGATACAACCTAATTAAATCTTGGGAAGAATACATTCAAACAGTTAGTAAGGACAGAAAATCTCTAGATTATTAAAATAGCTTTAAATAGCTTTTTTATTGGGGGTAAGGGGCATTTGAAACAGCTCAACTTGAATGGAGAGAAAAGAACGTAGCAGCAGGTGAAAATTAAATATAAAAATCAGAATCGGAATGGTAAGTATGCCTATAGGGTATATCAGTGGTTTTCAATGTGGGGTCCAGGGACCTCCAGGGTTCCTTGAGGGGGTTCCAGTGGTTCCCAACGCGAGGCCAGCAGTGAAATAATTTATTTTCACTCTAATTCCATCCATATGTAACACACTGACTGCATGCATGACTCTTTGGATCATGGGGTTTCACACACTTTCTGTAAAAAATATCTAAACGCCTCAGGGCCCTGCATCTGATAAGATGACCAAAACTAATCAACTGGGGGTCCTTGGTCTAATTATTGTCAGTTTAGTGTTCCCTGACGTGAAAAAGTTTGGGAACTACTGGCCTATATAAGCATTTCGAAAATGGAATAAAGGATAGAGGCATATGGATTAGATATCTGGTCAGTATAATTTCCTGCAATTGTACTGTTGACTAATTATGTATCTATTGTCATTGTATAATTTATTTAATTTATTGTTTATTTAAGTTGATTTTATTTATTTAGGATGATTTTCTATAAACTTTATTTTTTTTGAACTGTTAGTGGTTAATAAAGTCAAATAATATGGCAGCAAGACAGAGAGTCAGAGGTAAAATCATTGCTTTTCTGTTGAGTCACTGTTACAGGAACTCTGGTTGAGCAACAACCGATGCTTAGCCTGATTGCCCCGGAACAGGTTAGTTTCCCCAACATTATGTTGCCAGGGTAACTGAGCTTAAACTATGATGAACTGGCTTTTTGGAACCACATCAACTATAAAATGAGTCAGACTTACTGAAATAAGCCTGGCTTATTTGGTGAACTCCCTTTATGGAACAAAGTGATCCTAATCACAGGAAAGGCTTTCAAAGTAAGAGCTGCTTCTCTGAGCCACCTTTATGAAACACCATGTGGACGAACCAGGCACTCCCTTTGAAGACCAGCGGTTTCAGGACCAAGGACAGCAGCACAGCACCGAGCTGGGCTGAAGCCACACAGCAGCTCACTCTTCACAGCGCCAAAGAACTGAAGATAACCTTCTGTACAGCCGAGGTACAACGTGAATAAGTGTATTTACTCAAGTACTTGTGCTTTGTGTCTCCATTCTCATACTTTATACTTCTACTCCCCTACATTAGCAAAGCAAATATTCCTTTTACTGCACTATTTATTCTGACTCCTTAGTAGTCTGGCTGTCAAACGTAGCAAAGTATCAATACGTTTTCAATACCATGTTTTCAGCACTATACAATATCCACATTTTATTGAAAGTATCAGATTTTCAACACAAGGCTGCACAGATGTTAATAATATTACAAAATGTGTTCAGTGACTTTTTTTCTGTACCAGCACCATGTGCAGATTGTTAGTTATATAAAAAAAAGGTATATTGCTATTTTAAACTAGCATTGTATTGAAGGTTAAAGCTCTGGTATCATGAATACCCTACTTTGTAGATGAATTTATGATGCATTAATAAAACACAAGGATTTGCTGAAGGTTAATAGTCAGCCGATATTATGTCATTTGCGCTATATTGGTATAGGCATATATATATATATATGTCAGCCAATAAATGAGCAGAAATTGAAGTATAGAATCTGTCATCCTTCTACAGTTTATCAGTATCAGTATCGGCCTTGAGACTCCTGTATCAATCAGGCTACATTACACATATGCGTCACTAACAATAATTCAGTAATACAAGACAGGGGCCATTTTTTTCTGCACATAACGAGTATATTTACCTATTAAATTTTTGAATACATGATTTTTACTTGTCGCCTAAGTGTGCATTTTTTGCAGTGTGGCGTTGCTACTTTTACTGGAATAAATGATCTGAATACTTCATCCAGCTGTGCTGTAAAGTCAGTGTGTGTGTGTGTGTGTGTGTGTGTGTGTGTGTGTGTGTGTGTGTGTGTGTGTGTGTGTGTGTGTGTGTGTGTGCCCCTACTTTAATGGACACATTGTAATTGGGAACTGTTTGTCCATTTGGGGTAAAAGGGGTGACTTGGGGTCAGTGGTTATGGTTAAGGTTGGGATAATTCTCCAGGAAATGAATGTAAGTCTATGTTACGTCACCAAAAGTAAAATCGCATAAATCTCTAGTCTCTAGCATTTGAATGGGGTTTTAATCTGACTCGTGCACCTTTACAAGAATGATAAAGGGGGGCACACCACACGGGGGTAGGGGGGTTCAAGGACAGGTGGGGTGGGAGGTTGACATCTCAATGATCTCCGGAGGACTGAAAGGATTTAATGAAGAAGCAAACATCTCACATGGACGCACCTGCGGATGAGTAGCCTATGTAGTGTGAATGCGCGCGCACGTCGGTGTGCGCGTGGGTGGGTGAGACACTGAGGGCTTATACTCACCCAACACAAACACCAAAGTGATGATATTAATCAGGATCATCTCGCGTCCAGCAGTAATCCGACAAGTCCTGAAGACGGGATAAAGGGTCGGTCTCCCGCGCTGTCCAGTCCGGTCACCTCCGTCTCTCTCTCGCTCTCTCCCGGTGTCTCTCACTCACTCGCCCTCTCTCTTTCTACGCTGGAAACCGATAAAAACTGCCGCCGACATGGTGAAGCGAGCAACTACCCCTGGAGACGGTCTTAACGGGGAGCCTCGACCCCCCTCAGTGGACTCAAAGAGGGAGAAGTGCTCACAGAGTCCGTTAAGGACCGCATATTCCGGTGAAGCTGCGCGTGTCTGAGTATCCACGGTTCATCCGGAGAAGTCGGTCCACGAACGGCAAAACAAACACTTTCCTTGCTGTAATCTTGCAGGTTGTCACAGGTTAAACATCCAGGTGCTCCGTGTACCACCGTCCGCCCGCGTTACTCAAACTTTCCCGGCGGTGGTCGGTGTGTGACCGTGACTGTAGTTTGGACTCAGAAACGGAGGGCGTCACACTGTGTCCTCTTCTCCCCCTCTGTCCGCTCACATTAATATTATCAGGAGTAATAATAATAATAATAATAATAATAATAATGTGCCTATGTGGGCTACTTTAATCGATTTACTCCACACCGGAGCAGCCTGATGCGTAACGGCACGCGCGTCTCCCTGTAATATTGTTCCTTATCCACTCCAGCCGCCTTGTGCGTCCTCCCGTGTCTCCTTCAGCAAACCCAGCGCGTGCGACCACTGAGGAAAACCTAGAAACCGCCTCCCCCCTCCTCACTCTCAACACACATACACATATACATACACAGCGCGTGTCAGCCCCGGAGGAGGCACCATGACCCTCTCTCTCTTTTCCCCCGTTACCTTCCTCTCACCAGGTGTCTAACGAGAATCACGCGCGTGCGCTGACTCCGCACAATGACCCGGTGATGCAGCGCGCCAAAATAGCAAACACACTTCATGCGCCCGCGCGCTCCCACGCTGTAAGTTCACAAGGGCGTAGTTTTGGTTTCACAACGAGGTGAAAGAATATCGAGCAAATAACAAACTCTAATATTGTGTTCAGTGATAATGTCAGCTAGCAAATAAAAATGTAAACCTCAGCATTGTAAACATGCTTCTAATCAGTTTTGGTTTCCTTTATAGACACTTTAATCATTTTGAGAAATGTTCACTTAGAAGCCTTTTCAGAACAATATTAATTGTAAATAAAAAATAAAATAAAATAAAAAAGCAAAGCCTTTTTTCAGCCCTGTGTGATTTCTGCAGGTTGGGTATAGTCAGGCTGCATACCTGTATGTAACCTGAAAGGCGAGACCCAGAGCAATAAAGAAGACATCAACACACTTGTTGCACCACTGACTGTTGCTCCTAAAAGGAGTCATCCACAGAGTCATCATACAGACAGACATGTATACAGACTCAAGAGGACAATCTTTTTAATTCCACACGTCTTCCTTGTCAAAACCTACATGTCCCTTTTATCCTGCAGCAGAGATTTGGAGCAGCTACAGAGGTCTCGTCAGCTCGCTTTTTAAACTTGTAGACTTCAACTGATGCTGACGCGAGTGACATCACTTCAGACTTCACACAGCTCCATCTGCACACACAAATCACTTCCCCTTTAACTCAGTGCTCTCACAGCTGTGAAGCAAGCGGGTAAACATCTGGACAGAAACAACTCTGCTGAGAGGGAGCAGATAAGGGTAATCATTATCTACTGCAGCCTAATCTGTGTTTATTTGTTGAAGTGATTACTGTAAAAACATGAGTAAAGTATGTAATATTGTAGGACAGATTACAATAGATAGATTAGGTCATTAAATTAATATTTTATTTTTACCATTGATTAATCTGCAGATAATTTTCTCAATCAATCTAGAGCTGAAATGGTGAGGTAAGGGAAGTTTATCCCAACAAGTCATTTCAAAGAGTTTTACATATATGCCATTAAGAACATGCAGAAACAAGACAATATAAAGAAAAAATTAAAAAAGGACTTTAAACGAGTGAAATAGAAGATAAAAGGGGAGTGCATGGGGAAAAAAAGTATGAATGGACTTGTCAATCAGAGATTGAATCAACAACTTTTTAGATATTTGAATATTCACAATTAAGTATGTCAGAATAATTAGCCCCATGTTAGAATTTATTGCTTTTTTCTGCTTTATACCACAGCAAACTAACGTTATATTTGGGTTTTGGACTGTTGGTTGGACAAAACAAACAGTTTGAAGATGGCATCTTGGGTTTTTGTAATGATCTTGTTTGCTTTCAATCTAGAGCTTCAACTAACAATTTCCATTGTTGAATACGCTGCTCACTGTTTTCTCAATTAATTGAGTATTTGTTTCTAAAAGTATCAGAAAATAGTGATAACTGCCCGCAGAAATGTCCTCACTCCCATGGTGACAACGTCAAATGTCTTGCTCTGTCTAACCAACAGTTGAAAACACAAAGAGATTAGATTGAATCGATTCAATTTACTGTGATAATAAATATGGAAAAGCAGCAAATCCTCCCATGAGAGAAGCTACAACCAGAGAATCTTTTGGTATTCTTGTTTGAAAAACAATTAATTGTTGCATCAATAAATGTGGAAGTTTGCAAATTTCTGTATGCGAACACTGTGAGAAATAACCTCCAGTCCGCTTTAAAAGTATATTATGCAGGATTTCCCCCCAAAAAAACAATTTATATACGTATACAAAATGAATCCCTCTCAACCATCAGTCATGACATACTAAAAGTGTGTGGCAGTGTCTGCATCTGTTCTGTTTCTGTTATCTGTTTCGCTGGGTTGGGAAGTTTCTGGGTGTCAACCTTTGGGTGTGTAGCCCCCAGCCCCAATAGCTGCATGCAGGGTGTGGGGGACTCTTTAAAGGTCTGTGTGTCTGTTTGACCGAGGGCGTAGCTGAGCTATCACGTACACACACACACAAACACACATCGCAGGGTTGTGTGGAAGTGAATGCGTGTTTATTTGTGCATTGAAATTAATGTGATTTCTTTGATTGACTGCTTTGTTCTCGTTAACTTCGCTGTTAGCTACCACTGCTGTCTCTTTCTCCAGCGGAGGAGGGGTCAACTTTCCTTCATATTGATGGTTTAGTATTACTAATGCAATGTGGTCAGTTCATTGCTTTTATTCACGTATCATTTCCCCCCAACATCTTTTCGCATATGACTCATGGGTGACGCTTCATATCAAACTTGTACAACGTCACCAAGATCAAATCTGAGTCATCAGTGCCACCTTAAGAGTGTGACCTGCTGATTCTCTATACATACTTCTAGCTTTTAAATGACAAGTAATTTAGCTATTAAATAACCTATTGGTCAGCAGGTGGACCTGGACTCAACACAAGCAGCAGTGAGTGCAATATTTCCCTCTGAAATGTGGTGGAGTAGTATAAAGTATATATATATATATATATAAAGTTCTGCATTAGACCCATTTTATATATACGTTGTGTCAAACTCATATCCTGTACACCATAAGTAAATAAGTAAATAAATCAGAATATTTTACTTGCAGTACCTTTCAATTACGTTTGTGTGGCGGAAACAGAGCAGAACGAGGATAAACTGTTTATGTTTTATGTCTTTGCAGAGGTTTTTCTTTTTACTGGTGTTACGACCGGCTCGCAGGCCGTAACAAATGAGGGAGATGTACTCAGGAAGAACTTAATCAAACTATATTTACTACAACAAACCATGTAATTAACGACGAGGTGTGGCAGTTTGAGTCAGTAGTGTGTGCAGTTGAATGGATGCTGTGAACGATGTGTGGTGCATGTTGTGAATGTAACACAAAGAGAAAGAAGAATGCTCGATGCAGGGTGGCGAGGCTGGCGGTCAGCGAGGTAGAAGACAAGAAGCAAGCGAGGGGCATCAGTTGATACAGTAGATGTATTAATGTGTTGTTAGGGTTATAATAGATGTATTATAGTACATGTGTTACAGTAGATGTATTACAGTGGATTTGTTACAGTAAATACAGCTAGGGGTGGAAGTATTATAATTTACTCATGTTACTGTAATTAAGTTGGGGTTTTTTTGTGTATTTGTATGTTTTGAGTACTTTATAAAATCAGTATTTTTACTTTTACTTGAGTACTTTTTGGCTGGACCGCAGACGGCCAGCCCTAAGGGTCGCCCTGAGGCTGAGTAAGTGATGAAGTTGCGGGATTGGTCAGTCGAGTGGCTACATCATCAGGGGGCGTTGCTCTCGCCTCGCGTAGCATGGCGTGTGTGTGTCTCAGTTCAGTGCAACTCTGAGCTAGAGTGTGGATACCCGACCCGACCTCGGGCTACCTGATATGCTGCTGTTTTGTGCTACGGCCTATTCGGTGCTGGAGTCTGTTATTTACATGACAACGCATGAACGCAACAAAAGCTATTTGTTACATTCAGGTAGACCGCGGTAAATATTCAGCATAAACCAGGGAGAATGGAGGACGTCAAACAAAACTTGTCATCAGGAAAGTTTAAAACTGCCGAAAACCATGCAGGACAGTCGACGGTATGGAGGCATTTTGATTTAGTCGTCAATGCGGATGATAACGGAGCAGTTGGTTTTGTGAAGTCTACATGTGCTGTGCGTGCGGCATGTGTGTATGTGTGTGAGAGAGAGAGACAGGGAGAGTAGCAGCAGCCTTTTGACGGTCATTTTTACACTGTCGATGTGTAATCAGAGTAAACAGACAAGCTGTATCTAAGATAACAATGACTGCATGTCAGGTGACAAACTGCATCGGGTTCGGACATAAACAATCAGAAAGCCTGTCGGGTTCGGTCCACTCTCTCCTCGCTATACGGTAAAGTACATCGGATCCAAACAGAATCTGATCTGACTCGTGTTTATTCCTCCAGAAGCCCTGCCCTGCCCCCGCCCCTCTGTCCGAAAGCTCCCCGGAGCTCAGCAGCTGTCTGCAGGCGAGCGGTGGCTCTGTCACC
>JBBPCS010000729.1:7888475-7918218 GCA_037974645.1 Hollardia meadi
TTCCTCCTGACAGGCTGACACGACGCATCCCCTGACCAAACATAGGAAGATAGCATCATCATTCAGAGATTCCTCCCTCTTCGACATTTTCACTCTTTCCTGCAACCTCCTCAAACAGGTACATCAGTCTTTATGAAGAATATAAAACAAGAAGAGGAAGATGAAATTTGATGTCTGTTATTTAAAACGGGAGTTAAAAACAGGATAATTGTTGAAACAAAGGTGTTGTATGTTTAAACTGAAGGCTTTGTTCATCAAGAGAAACTAAACAAACTGACTTTAGCCTCGGACATCTCACATTCACATATCATATAAATAAATAAAAGCATCTCTGACTGTAACTCATGAAATAATGTATTTCCTTTTAATACTGCCCATTGTAATACTGCATTATTACCACTAGCAGGTTTCTCATAAATTGTTGCTCAGATTTACTGTAAATAATAGTTTAAACATTTATTTCATGTTTCATGTTTGTTTTATAAACAAATCTGTTAATAGAGACGTCCAGATCAAAACATGTTTGACTATCAAAAATATTAGAATATCAAAAAGAATTGTAATCACATTTTCAGATTAAGAGCGTATTTTATTATGTTGTATGATGCAGAGAACAGCTGATTCTACCACAAAATCCTGGCACGGTACTGAGCCACGTTCAGTTTCAGAGTGCGACCTGCTGAACAAGCTGTGGATAAAGTCAGTTTATGATGGCTGACACAGATGGCGCAAAATAAAGAGATCAGAAGTTAACAGGCCATTTAAAACATAAGCTCTGACAGAGAGCAGGCTAACTGAATTTGGCCTGTGCTTGTCGACATCGTTTAATCGGCTTCTTGCTCCCAAGCAAACTGCTGGTTGACTGAAATCGAGTCTGTTTGTTTGTTTTCAGGCTTCGGGGAAGAACCTGAACCTGAACGATGAATCTCAGCACGGTCTGCTGATGCAGCTGCTCAAACTCAGCTACAATTGCCTCAACTACGACTTTATAGGAACTTCCACAGATGAGTCGTCGGACGACCTTTGCACCGTACAGATCCCCACTTCATGGAGATCAGGTAGCTGCCATGAATGTTCAGGCTGTGAACAGGCCCTGAAAAAGTATTATATCCTTTAATTGTATGTCAATCAGATATTATAGTGTAAGTCCTGAGTTCAGTTTCAGACTAGTCCACTAGTTCCCCAAGTGAGAGCTGTAAGGACAGGCTTTACAGGCTCGTTGGTCCGTCTATTGTGTGCTTTCTTCTGTAACTCCATGTTCATGTGTCGAAGTACAATGAACAAAACACAAACCGGTTTGCGGCTGCAGACTTTCAAAAATGGTGACTGAAATAAAATACTGCAAGTATGCGACCAATCAGAAATGCCCATGGTGGCAAGCCCCTCCCCCAAAGTTCCTATACTTTTGGAAAGTACTACCCCCTGAGACCTAGTACTTAACTTTTCTTCCCTGGTCCCTGTGGTGGAAACACACTGACTTCCTGCAAAGGTTTCTGGTCCCTGGACAAAGTTCTTACGGTGGAAATGATGCTAAAGATATCACTTTGGGAGATACGAGAAGATATTTTCACCATTTTCTGACATTGATAGATGAATCGGTGACTCATCATCAATGAAATTAATCTCCAGTTTCAGCCCTAATGTCAGCATTTGTGACATTGTGATTGTGAAGCTTGTAACATCTGTTTTATTTCTGTCTTGCAGCATTTCTTGATTCCTCCACTCTGCAGCTCTTTTTCAATTTATATCATTCCATCCCTCCGTCCCTTTCTCCATTGGTAAGTGCGGTGTAATTCATATCATGGTAATACATCAGAAATAATGTGTGACACCTCTTGTTTGAGGCTGAATGTTGTGTTTGTGTGTGCAGGTGTTGTCATGTCTAGTCCAGATAGCCTCTGTCAGAAGGTCTCTCTTCAACAACGCAGAACGAGCAAAGTTTCTTTCACATTTGGTGGATGGAGTTAAGAGGATACTAGCAAACCCACAGGTCTGTAGCACCCCTACTTTATATACAGTCTTTATTACTGCTCTGTTTTATGTTACCAGCAGGTTGTTTGACGATGTGACGTGTTTGCATTGCAGTGTTTGCCAGATCCTAATAACTACCATGAGTTCTGTCGTCTGCTGGCGAGGCTGAAGAGTAACTACCAGCTGGGGGAGCTGGTCAAAGTAGAAAACTACCCTGAAGTTATTCGTCTCATAGCCAACTTCACCGTCACCAGTCTGCAGGTGAGTGTTGACTGGTTTTGTTCAGAGCGCTCATAGCTGTAGTCTTCAACTGACCCAGTGGTTCCCAAACTGGGGAGAATTACAGCAGGGACGGTGAAGGATGAATAAATGACTTGGTGCTCCTGCAAAGGAGGAATAATTTTGTGGAAGAAAATATTTAGCAGATGATGAACCAACACTGATCACTCCAAACATCACAGATAGAAAAACTGACCAGAACATATGAGGCTCCATGGAGACTCTGTTGGGTTAAATATGTAAAACTTCTGTTTCCTCTGGCTGTATGGTGTACAGTTCTCTCACATCAGCTCTGTGATGTTTGGCTCCACGTCTTTTTTCCCCCGACATCTATCTATCACTTACTTGTGATATTGATCAGGATGTTAGGATTCTCGAGTCTGAGTTTGAGAGGTGTGTTTCAGACAGCAGCTGTCAGGCATTTTGACAAATTTTCTAAGGAATGTTATCAGGCTCCCCCTTAGATGCAACATTAAACTAAACAAGGAAGATGTCATTAAAACTTCTCTTGTGCCTCTTTAAGATCTCAAAAAGAACTGAGAACTGAGCTTTGTTTTATCAATTTGATTCTTAATGACTTTTCCTAATTTTATGATAATAATAATCATAATAAAATAAGTAATGTATATTTTTGTTGCTATGAATGACTTTTTGGTAAACTAAAGGGATTTGTATTTGTTTATGTATTATATAACATGTAAAACATAAAACATGTCTTTATTTGGTGTTGTAATGTCAATGATTTATGGCCATGTCTGTATCTCAACTTCATCAAATGATCAAGTCAAGTTTGAGGCAAACTAAAGGGTTAAAACTTCAATACTTTCCTGCATATTTAATAAGGTCAGGAGGAGAAAAGGGGGAAAAAAAATCATGATAAAGAACAAGAAATGATTGATTTTGCCAGAATTATTATTTCTAAACTCACGGGCTTATAGGTCTGGAAGTAAAGCTGATGTCAATAAGTAATTGGAAGGTTTTGAAATTGAAGTGAAATTAAAATAAACTTGTAAGAAGTCAGTCCTCACCTGTTCCTCTCCTCCTGCGTGTCAGCACTGGGAGTTTGCCCCCAACAGTGTTCACTACCTGCTGAGTTTGTGGCAGCGTCTGGCAGCATCGGTCCCATACGTCAAAGCCACCGAGCCTCATCTGCTGGAGACCTACACTCCAGAGGTCACCAAGGCCTATATCACCTCACGGCTTGAGTCGGTCCACGTCATCCTCAGGTGAGATTGTCAAAATGAGAAACTTTGGAACTGTGTCACTGTCCTGACGTTTAATTATAAGAGATGAGATTTTTCTCTGCATAGCTTTTACTCTGATGCTTTATTTATTTTTCACTAAGACTGACTGTTTTGTTACAAACACAGATATCACTTTTACTTGCTAATTAGTTATAATATGTGATATGTGACCTTGGTTTGGCAATGTAGAAAATATGTTTGTAATAATTTTGTCTGATATATAAAATTACACAGACAGACATTGATGGGTTATTTTGGTGGTAATTGTAATTATGTGTTTATTTATTCACAATACGTTGGACTGGAGATTGGAATTTGGTATAGAAATGAAAAAGCAACAAGTTGTAGTTGGAGTCTCCAACAACAAGACTCCAGGAAGTTACTGGCCTGGCCAAGAAATATTTCCAGCACGTGACCATAAAACCAGAACTTGTTTTTGCATTTCTGTGACTTTATGAATCAAAGAAACAACATAAACAAGTTCATCAGTGAGCTTTAGAGGTGCCGCTAGATGATTTCTTTTGCTTAGAACAGAACCAGACTAGCTATTTCCCTGTTTCCAGTCTTTAATTCTAAGCTAAGCTAACCTGCTGTTGACTCTACCTTCATATTCAGTCAGTATGTAGATGTGAGATTGATGTTGATATTCTTATCTAACTCTTGGCAAGGAAAAATGTTGAACTACTCTTTAAAACTGGAAATGACTCATAGATGTTATATCCACACACTCTGATGGCCTGAGTGGTTCTCATGTGTGCTTCAATATAAATCACCAGTGGGTTCAACTGCAGCTTTAAGGTTCCTCATGTAATTGACCACTCAGTCGTTTTGTGTTTTTCCACTAAACGTTAGTTTAGTTAGTGATGAGTAGTAAACTAGTAAACATGGATGTAAACAATGCATCAAAAAATGTTTTTTAAGGAAGGTTTTGCAAATGTTTTATATGGAAGGAAAATTCAGGTCAAGTCTGGTTGACCTCAAGAACTTGCAAGCTAAATAGACGGTGTGTCCGAATGTGTACACTTCACAGAGATGGTTTAGAAGACCCTCTCGATGACGCCGGCCTCGTTCAGCAGCAGTTAGATCAGTTATCCACCATCGGGAGGTGTGAGTACGAGAAGACTTGTGCTCTGCTGGTCCAACTGTTCGACCAGGCAGCTCAGACCTACCAGGAGCTGCTACAGTCCACCAACTCAAGCGCTGCAGACATCACTGTGCAGGAGGGTAAGAGCTGCACACAAATGGGGATTCAATGTCTAAATTTAAAGTCTGATATTTGATTTTTACTTTAAAACAGTTTATAATTCTGGTTAGATGAATCCACAGTGCCTCTTTGTAATGATAAACAATGCCTTTTGGCTTTATAGCATATACTTTACTCTAGTCCTTTAAAATAACGACTGTTACTGTGTACTTCAGCTTTCAGTAAAAGTCACAGTTTAGCTACTTGATTAGTAAATGAATTGAAACTGGACATGTCAGCTTGTTTTTAGGATTTAAATATCTGACTAACACGATCTCCCTCTCTACAGGTCGGTTGACATGGTTGGTTTATATAATTGGGGCAGTGATCGGTGGACGGGTGTCGTTTGCCAGTACAGATGAGCAGGACGCCATGGACGGAGAGTTAGTCTGTCGGTAAGAATGCTTATTTAACCCAGGTTTTTATCCAAACTAAACTTAAGTTGTGTCCATAGGAAGGGGTTATGTTCAAGACTGAACCTGAGACAACTTATTTTCTGCAGGTCAGTTTTTGATCTTATTGAATTCCTTACTTAAGATTTAAATGTGTTCTCAGTCTTATGCAACAAAAAAATGGATTCCTCAGCATTGAAAAGTGTTTGTTTTGTTTTTTTTAGCTGAAGTAGTTGTCAATACACTCCCTTGTAATAGAAACAGTAGGGGCAATAGAACCCCTGTGGGGCCCCACATCTTCTATGTTGACTTCTAGTTAAATGATCCACAAAACCTGACTGAAACTTACAAACAGGATTCTAAATAAGTTGTGACACTGTGTAAAATGTAAAAGAAAAAAATAATTCAGTTATTTGCAAATTAAATGTATTTACTGACAACAGTTTTACAAAGTGTTCCTGAGCCCATGTAGTAATAACCTTTATACAATCATGTGTTTTTCAAAGTGGCGAATCTCGGCTCATCCTTGCTTGTGAACGAGTGAGCCTTTGGAGGATGCCCCTTTCATACCCAATCATGTTACTATCACCTGTTACCAATGAACCTGTTTACCTGTGGAATGTTCCAAACAGGTGTTTCTGGAGCATTCAAACAACTTTCCCAGTCTTTTGTTGCCCCTGTCCTAACATGTTTAAAAACATGTTGCTGACATCAAATTCAGAATAAGCATTTATTTACAAAAATCAATGAGTTGATGAGGTTAAACATTATTACATTGTCTTCGTCAGGATTTTTCCTGGCTCAGAATGGGCCTTTGGGGGTGACCATGCATGACAGTAAGCATGATCGGTCCATGTACAGTTAGGGCTGGTTGATATAGGCTAAGTGAAAAATGTATCATTAAAAAAAAAAAAGGTTTAACTTTCTGCTTGTTCTACAGTTGTTGAATAAATTATTCTTAAACACATTCAGAGAGGATTTGCTATCTTATCTTTACACTCAGTAATCATTCATCATTTTAGTACTGGTGATTTTCCTTCTGAGGATGGCTTAAACCACTTTGGTGGGCGGCAAAAGTTTACACTATGCAGGAGAAACCCTGGTTGTATTGTTTTCAATTGAACATGACTGTTTTATTTATGTTGCACAAAGCTTTCCAGATCTTTTGGAATCAGGGTTGTATTAAACAGATTTAGCTCATTGATATGCTGCTCTTCAAGGTAGAAATGTGTGTATTTGAGAGGCCAGTGCATGCATTTACAAATGTTTACTGTAGTTAAAGAACTGACTACATATTTGTCTGTTGCAACACGTCAGGGTGCTCCAGCTGATGAATCTGACAGACTCTCGGCTAGCTCAGGCCGGCAACGAGAGACTAGAGCTGGCCATGCTCAGCTTCTTTGAGCAGTTCAGGAAGATCTACATTGGTGACCAGGTGCAGAAATCATCAAAGGTAAATACAACTTTAAATGATGCTGTCTGTAACACTTGTCCACTGTGTTAAATTAACCCTGGCCTGGCCTCAATAACCCTCCACTGTCCACTGTTAATGGGGGGCCAAGTTGGTGGGAATGAGCTGGTCTTTTGTCCTAAACATAGTGCTGATTGCAGCAGTTTCTACAGAGACACGCGGTCTCCGTCTGCTACTACTCATGTTTTACTATTGTGTAGTTAGACGTGGTGTATAATACACAGGTTCATGCTTATTGACGCAGTGTGTTCTCTTTGTTCGGGGCAGAAACTGCAAAATGTGAACATCCCAGATAAGTGGTTGAATGTAGAAACTGTAGACACGCGTAATTCTGGATTGGTGTTCGCTCCCCCTTCCCTTGAGACGTTCATCACAGAAGTAGCTTCATATCAGCAGATATCCCAATAAGCTCACAGCCGCTGACAACATAAAACTCTTTCTTTGTGTACATTTAGCTGCTAGAGCCAGATTAAGTTGGATTTAACAGCCCCTAACTGAAGCCCTTTTTAAAACCAGATCCCACAATACTGCAATAAAGAAGATATGTCATTATGCCGGCTTTGCTTTTTTACATTGAATTGCACAATGTTGGTATAATGCTGCCCCAGTATGTGATTTTTAGATGTTATGTGACATGTAACATAATAGTGTGTGTCCCTTCCTTCCTTTTTGCACAGCCGTCAGTTTGGCTCTGTTACTACTTCCACTGCTGACATAAAGTGCAAGGTGGAATAACAGCACAACCTTCCCACCTTGACAGGCTGTGTAAAAGGTCCTATAGTGTGTATCCATGGTCTTAGGTTCTGCTTTGTTTCCACTGTTCTCTGCCTGCTTTGTGGGATGAGTTCCTTAAACAAAATTTGGTTACTGCTCAGGAGATGACGGCAAACGCAGGTCGTTTATATGCATTTCCTGCCACTTATCCGGGGTCCAGTTGCAGTGCAAGTCAGCAGGCTAAACGAGGTAGTTCCAACCAGGAGAAGGGCCAGGTTTCTAAGGCCTTGTCCACACGTACACGGGTATTTTTGAAAACGTAGGTTTTAGTGTTGACGTGTAGACAGGGAAACAGGAGTTTTTGTCTTGCAATGTCAGAGTGTGCATCTTTATCTCCTTTGTTTGACGTCAGACTGTGCGCCGTGTCTATGTTGTTTACATGAAGCTGATTTTCTGCAATGGCGGAGGTAGCCAAAATACTGCTTGCTCACACACACACACACACACACAGACAGACACAGACAGACACAGACAGACAGACACAGACAGACACAGACAGACAGACACAGACAGACAGACAGACAGACAGACACAGACAGACAGAGACACAGAGACAGAGACAGAGACACAGAGAGTTACTCTCCCTCTATGTAGAGGAACAGAGGTGTCAGAGTGTGCTTCGGACGTCGCTGCTACATTCAGCATTACATTCAACACTCCCACGACCCAGACCCTACCCTTCTTTTTTTAAAACGAAAGCGGAAAACTCACAAAAAAAGTTTTCAAAAATACCCGTATACGTCTGGACTAGGCCTTAATCCAGGATGAGATGTTTACATATGCAGCTCATAACTAGGATTCTCCAATGACCTGATCATAAAACCTATCCTATGTAAACATGTTCAATGTTAACGCCCACAGCTTCACTCACCTCCCTACATGTCAATAGGGCCCCATTTCCTGTTAGCTTAACACCCTAGAGTGAGGCCCCAGCTTTTTATCTTCTGCAGGACATGATTCTGACACAGAATGCTTAGAAAAGTACACCCTCAAGCAACATTATAGTGCTTAAAAGTGACGTTAGCAGCTGTGAAGTGCATTTACAAATAAAAGTCTGTGCCAGACAATGCTGCTGCAATAGTGTGCGATTGTTCAATTTGTAAGAACAAATAACACTCAAAGTTTAAAAGAAACCTAATGTGCAGGTGATATGAGAGCCAAACCAACACATCTCTAGAGATTACTGTCCTCTAATAACACAAGTTATTTGTGAACTTGTGTGTATGTTGATCACATGATAGAACTGTGTGTTTTTATTTCTTTATTGCAGCTTTATCGACGACTATCAGAGGTTCTGGGGTTGAATGACGAGACGATGGTACTCAGTGTTTTTATAGGGAAAATGTGAGTAAGAAAAATAAAAATGATTTATCTGACATTTAGTATTTCTGTATGTTTTTAACCTTTAGTTAACCAGGAAATCTCTTCATGAATTACAATTTCTTTAACAAGAGATACTTACCGGTATGTCATTGTAAACTATATTTTCTCTCTTTCAGCATCACAAACTTGAAGTACTGGGGCCAGTGTGAACCAATCACCTCCAAGACACTCCAACTACTGAACGACCTTTCTTTAGGATATCCTTGATGAGTGTGTTTATCTGTAAAACCTGCATGTACATGAGTGTTTTTTTCAGTTTACAGAGGTAGAAGTAACTCAGATCTTCTAAAACTAGTAATGCTACAGTGGAGAAGAAGTCCTGCATCCAAAATTTACTCAAGTGAATGTACAAAAGTATCAAAATATGGTTAAAGTACCAAAAGTAACAATAGTCATTTTACAGAATGTTTTATTAATGCATTAATCACTTAAATGTTTCAGCTGGTAAAGGTGGAGCTAATTTAAATTACTTAAAGCACGCCTAGCTTGTGAATTTCCCCCCAGGGATCAAGAAATTCACATCACATTTAATTACAAAAAACAAACCTTATGAGAACCTCATCAAAATTTGTATGTTATGTGTTGTGTAAGGACAAATAACATTGGTCAATATTTCCACAAATAGTGACCAGGGCCTTTTTTTTACCTGCAGAGGATAACAGGCCTTTTTGGAAGCAGGCTTGCAGGGGCGGGCTGGGACAATAATTCATGCCAGGAATCTAAAGTCAGTCCAGGCCAATTTTCATATTAACTCCTTTCACAACAGACCACATACTATCAGCTAACACAAACAAGTGTTGAAAATGGCATGTTTATATTGTTTAAGTGATGGAAATGCACAATATGCTTACCTTACTTATAAAACGGGCACCAGGACATTATCCAGCTTTGTTTTTTCCCCTGGCCTTTATCTAGTTCAGGCTTTAATTTGTTCATGTGAACCCACCGGCCTATTATTAGAGACCCAGCTTTTATTTGAATAACTACTTTTTTGAGGAAATACAGTATGTCATTGTTGGATCAGTATTGGTATCCGCTGGGCTATAGCTGCAACTAACAATTGTATTTACTGTCTGTTAATCAAAAGAAAGTCTATAGAATGTCAGTCCTCCTAGAGTCCAAAGTGATGCTTTAAAATGTTCAACCAACAGTCCAAAACTAAAGAGGTTCCAAGATTCAGTTTACTGAGATATAAAACAAAGGAAAATAATGAATCCTCACATTGGAGAATCTCAAATCAAAAAAATATTTGGCATTTTTGCTGAATAAATTACTAGATATATTTATATTATATTGGTTTTCTTTCATCAAAATAATCAAGTAACTGACTAATCGTGTCAGCTCTAACATAACTTGAACATGATGTCGTTATTTAATTTAAGTCTGTTCAACATGATGCACATGTTGGCAGGGATTTTAAACTTTCAGCCCACTTGAGTTTGCTGGTCTGAGAGTAAATGTCATGCTGGAACTTGAAAACAGCACAACATGTCATGAATGCACTCAGTTTCTGCATCTGTATGTTTTCTCCTTGACTTCCTCTTTGTTCACGTACAGCAGTGTGAGGAAGCTGGTGAAGCTCAGTGCTGTCCAGTTCATGTTGAATAACCACACAGTGAGTACATCACTTACACCTCACATGATGGGACTCCCTAAAACTTAGTATTAAGTAGTGTTTTAGCCGGATTGGTGTGGTTTTGCGGGACATATTAGTGTACACTTCGGCGAGCTCTGTTACAGTCTCAGCCCATGCTCTAAATGCATTCTGTTTTCATATGATTTTATATTCAATATCACATCTATGTGCATGAAAATGTGATATATGATATGTGATATTAGATGAGCATTTTTCTCATAGTGCAACAAAACTACTTCATAAGGTTTAGGCAACAAAAGTACTTGGTTAGGTTTAGGAAAAGATCATGGTTTGGGTTAAAGTCAACATTGACTTTTGGTTTCACACAAACCTCAATGATCACAGAAAAATAAAAAAAATCATCTCTGTTCGAAGTTACAAGTGATGAGTTGACCCAATGTGAGATGACGAGAACGCCCATCAGGCACACAGCACTTCGTTTGACACAGGACGTAAGGCGAGGCCCTAGGCAGGGCTGGGTGTCAGTACTCAATACCTTCAAGGTATTGACCGAAATAACCCTGTACCAAGTAGCATTGAAAATTCTCCAGTCAACGATTCCTGCATTCAAGTACTTTATGCATCCAGATCTAGAATAAACAATTTCTATGGTTTTTCTCCTAACCAATCACAGCAACCATTCTTCGATTTAATGCCTCAGCAGCTACAACCCATACAGCCTGTGATGTGGTGAAGTTGAACGCAGTGTATTCGAGGAAGTTGACATTTCAGTGATGGCATTTTATGCATCTGAATACTTCCATTCACATGATGGGTATTGAAGTACTCTATTGATATTGGTATCACTTAAAAGTACTCATATTGTAATATTTTAAACCCAGCCTTAGTCCCAGGTGAAAGTTTTTAGGGAGTCGCCTCACATGATACACACATGCATGTACATGTTGTAAATGTCATTATTATTATTATAAGAAATGTGCTGTTATTAACATCTTGTTTCTTTGTCAGAGTGAGCACTTCTCCTTCCTGGGAGTAAACAACCAGTCGAATCTGAGCGACATGAGATGTCGGACCACCTTCTACACGGCACTGGGGCGCCTGCTGATGGTCGATCTAGGTAAATACACACACGTTGGTTGTTCATTCAACGTTTTGTTGTACTTTAAATGACTCACGTTTCAGCCAAAGGCTTGTGGAGCGTTGAAAGGCCACCATGCTCAAAAGATAAATATGATGGCTTTGTGAGGCCAACAAAACCTTTCCCTGAGATCATCACCTTAATGTGTTCTGGTTGGCTGGTTGATTCTGTGCGGTGACAGTTATTAGATGTAGAAAATCAGAGATGTGTGTTAACTGTGTGTCCTGTATGTTTGTGTGCAGGCGAGGACGAGGACCAGTTTGAACAATTCATGCTGCCTTTGACAGCTGCATTTGAAACTGTGGCTCAGATGCTGAGTACGAACACCTTTAACGAGCAGGAAGCCAAGGTAACACACACACACACACACACACACACGCTTTTTGTAAACCTGCTCTAAACACTCTGCAAGGCTGTGTCATATAGTGGCCAAGTCGAGACTAAGAAGCCTGAAATGTGCAGCGGGAATAATTACAGTGTTTAAATTGTATTTATGTAATAAGTTGACCACTTTTTTTTTTTTAAAAAAGCTATCAAATTATAATATATTGTTTTCTTTGTCTTGTGTGATGGTAAACTGAATATTTTTGGACTTCTTCATATAGATCATCTTGAGTTACAAGAAAATGTGATGGGTATTTTTCACTTTTTTCTGACATTTATGAAACTATGAATTGACAAATCAAGAAAATAATTGGCATATTAATTTAATTTAATTATGAATTGATAAACCACTATATGGTATCAGGAGGCCTACTAATTTGGAGAATCCTGGTAAAATGGCCAATTTACCAAAGGGATAGAAGTACAATAACAGTGAAGCTTAAATGTTTAAAGCTTAGGTTGTTCATGTTGTTTCTTAATATTTTGTACACTTCATGATTAAAGCCAGTTTGGACCAGTCACAGCTGTGATTTCAGAGAGATGCTTTTAATTCTGACAGTTTTTATTCTTCTGTTGTTTCCTGTAGAGAACTTTGGTGGGTTTGGTCCGAGACCTGCGAGGCATTGCGTTTGCCTTCAACGCCAAGACGAGCTTCATGATGCTGTTTGACTGGATGTATCCTAACAGCTGACCTCAGAGCTGCATACGTTGTACAAAACTGAACTGAAATATTTATTATTCATCACAATCTGCCTAAAACTGTCCTTAACCCAGACCTGCAGATATCCAGCCTACATGCCCATTCTGCAGCGAGCCATAGAGCTTTGGTACCACGACCCAGCATGCACCACGCCTGTTCTCAAACTAATGGCTGAGCTCGTCCACAACAGGTAAACACCTCAGTGATACTGCAGTTACACATTCAAATATATGAACAGGTTCAAATCAGAGCTGTCGAGTCAGTACAGGGAAATTTATAATGAGAAAAATAATTACCTTTTATTTCCAGAACGTTTTTCAAAGGCTTTCACACTTACAGTTTGGTTCATTTGGGCTAGACCAAGAGGGAAACATTATCCATTTTTAACTTAAGTTTTTGTTTTTACCAAACTAAATGGGTTAGATGTGAAGGCAGCATAATACATGTTAATTAAAGATTGCCATACGGATTTAGCATTGAGTTTTATCACTACTTTCCTAAGGCTGATCATTCATTTTTGAAATCTAGCTTGTTTTTTTTTTGTTGTTTTGCAGATCTCAGAGGCTACAGTTTGATGTGTCGTCACCCAATGGCATCCTGCTGTTCAGAGAAACCAGCAAAATGATCACAACCTACGGTACTTTGACTCAAAGCCTCTTACTTTCAGCTTAATATGTTGCCTGGCAATGTATGGAAACCCAAAGTGTTCAAAATAAATTAAGATCAAGATATTCTTTATCAAATCTCAAAATAAGGCATTGTAAAGTAATGACAGGAACAAATGCAGGTCAAGTAGTTATTTTAATTGATGCTCTTCATTGTATTGAATATTTTGGGACAGTTCTCATCGACCATCGTTTGTATATGTCGGCATTTTTTGTGTGACAATGTTTGTGAGATATTTAAATGATACTTAAGTATTATTAACATAAAACTTTGGTGAATTGTTCCATGATACACAAAGGCCTGAAAGGAGAATGAAACATCTGAAATACAATAAAAATATTATTTTGTAGTGGATATTTTAAACTATTAAACCATCCAGAACTAATTAGTCAATTAGTCGACAAATTAATTCTCTCAAACTTCTCAGATGTGAGGATTTTCTGCTTTCCTCCGTCTCTTGACCTTGGTTTTGAAGAGGAATTTGTATTATTATATCTGAAGATGTCACAAAAGGCTCTGTTTTCTGACATTTCATACACCTAAACAATAAATAAACAAGTAATGAAATAGTATCCAGACGAATCAATAATGGGAATCATCTTTAAGTGCAGCTCTGACACCGTCCTCTGTTGTCACATGAAATGTTTTGTCTTCCTTCGTGTAGGGAATCGTATTCTGACGTTGGGAGAAGTCCCGAAGGACCAGGTGTACGGGGTGAAGCTGAAGGGGGTCAGCGTGTGCTTCGCCATGCTGAAGGCGGTGCTCAGTGGAAACTACGTCAACTTCGGGGTCTTCCGTCTGTACGGCGACGATGCTCTGGATAACGCTTTACAGACCTTCATCAAACTACTGCTGTCCATCCCTCACAGTGACCTACTAGTATGTTCATCTATGTCTTTATTCAGAATGTGAAACATCATCTGACGGTTGGGGGTCCCGTACTTCGTTATCACCACACATCCACCCTACAGGCTGTAAACTACATTTTAGAAACATGTCGAGATATTTTTTATCTACTGGACAGGACTCATTTGTCTCCACAACACTCGGCACACAGTGAGTGTGTGTGTTTTCAATATGTTCTTTATGTGTTGTGTCTTTACACCTCTTGCCTCTCCAAAATCCTGCATACTTTTGTTTTACAAACAGCTTAAACAGTGTGTATACTTACATGAATTATTTAAATGTTGTGACAAAACACTGGGATTTAACTGTGACTGTAATCTTCAAATTCCATTTTGTGTTTTTTTGTTTTACGACTGGATAAATAAGGACTGAGGTTTTTGTTTTTCGGATATTTAGAGGAGAAGCAATATATTTATTTATTACTACTAAATCCATGCAGCTGTCACAGCAACATACATCTGCCTGTTAAAATCTCAAAAAGAAATGAGATAAGTGAAAGCACATGTAACACAGTGCACAAAGGGACATCACACATACAGAGGCTTTAGTAAAGTAATGGAAAATAATCAGCTTAATTTTTGAGATCCAGCTAAAATTAGATTTTGAGATTTTCTCGGGGTGTTATGAGTTATGAGTCCCTGGTATTATGCACTAGGGCTGCAGCTAATGATTATTACCATTGTTGAGTAATTAATTGATTAACAGTTTGGTCTATAAAATATCACAAAGTGGACAAGAATGCCCACCGGTCCAAAACACAAACGCATTCAGTTACTGTGATAGAAAACAGCAGCAAACCCAAACTGAAAACATGTAAATACAGGGAATTTTCTATTTCAATTGCTCAATTATTTATATAGTTGCCATTTAATTTTTCTGTAAACGTGGACAAATCTTTTGAGCTCAAACTTTTAATCCACTACATCACACACTCGCCATCAGACTAACAGGAGCACAGTGGTTTGCTCCACCCTTGTAAAACGCTTTCACTCGTTAAGCCCGACTCCCCCTGTCCGTCCCTGTAGGACTACCCGAAGCTCAGCCAGTCGTTCTACTCTCTGCTGGAAGTGCTGACACAGGACCACATGAACTTCATCGCCAGTCTGGAGCCTCACGTCGTCATGTACATCCTGTCTTCAATATCAGAAGGGCTCACTGCGCTCGGTAAGATGCTCAGAGGTCAAAGTTTGAAGTGAGGGAGTGTGCACGTTGTGGTTGTTGTTACATTTGTGTGTGTGTGTGTGCGTTTCAGATACGATGGTGTGCACGGGCTGCTGCTCCAGTTTGGACCACATAGTGACCTACCTGTTCAAGCAGCTGTCGCGCTCCACAAAAAAGCGTCCCACTCCAATGGCGACAGACGATCGCTTCCTGCATATCATGCAGCAGCACCCAGAGATGATCCAGCAGGTCAGAGATCAGCTCACGCTCTTTCTCCGTCTCCCGTCAAGTTTGTAGCAAAGCACGATCTGATGCATTTTTACTCCATCAATCTTTTGCTATTGTTGCTACAAGATTGCATCATTATAAAGCATTAACCTCAGTTAAATCATAACCGTAACGTAGCTGCAGCATTACTGAATATTGAACAAGACTGATTTCTGTTCATAGTTTATTTCTTACGTTTTGATACCTCTTGAGAACATAATATAAAAATGTCATAAATGTAAAAGTAACCTTGTTAGGCAGTTTTAACTGCTTTCTAAAGTTCTACTAACATGAAGCTAATAAAAATATATTCTGTTTTTTTTTTAAAGTTTTAAAGCTTTTTAATTAATTAATTATTAAACTATCTGATAAAAAAAAAAAGAAAATGAACTAATCGTGTGGCATCCTTTGCACCTCAAGATGCCGTTACACTCAGTCTGGAAACTGTTACACAGCTTCTCCATCGTGTTTTCTATCCCCAGTTTATAAAAGGTCGTCGTTAATAAGATGTTACTTTGTGCGCGTGCAATGTTTCAAAATGTCTTCCCAACAAAATGCGCACAAATTGTTGTTTTTAAAAAAAATTATATTGAGACCGAAATTGGTAACTAACACGTCTAGATTTACAGTAAAAGCACCGAAATTAAAATGCTTTTATTGCAGCAAGCGATGAGTAACAGCATTAACTTAAGAAATCAGAATGAATTCACAGCAAATGAAGACAACAGAAAAAGTATGAAATGTGGATTATTCACGTGTCTGATCATGTATCCTATCAGTGCATCCCTACTTGATGCATTCAGGGACATGTTACACACAGGATGGGCCAGTGAAGAAGGTGTTAACTGATCCTGTGATTGTTGTGCAGATGCTGTCCACAGTGTTGAACATCATCATCTTCGAAGACTGTAGGAACCAGTGGTCAATGTCTCGACCGCTGTTGGGCCTCATCCTGCTCAACGAGAAGGTAAACGTGACACACAGATCTGAACCATCTTGAAAGTGTTTGTGCGTGTTTGTTTTAACACATAAGTTTGTATGTCCTGCAGTATTTTGCTGACCTGAGGAACAGCATCGTCAACAGCCAGCCACCAGAGAAGCAGCAGGCCATGCACTTATGTTTCGAGAACTTGATGGAGGGAATAGAGAGGAACCTACTAACAAAGAACCGGGACAGGTAGGTCTCATAGACTAACATCACAGTCAGGGTGGTACGAGGGCGTATTAGAGCCATTGTGCCATCTGTTTAAAAAAAAAAAAAAAAACGCAGCCGGGGAGGGGGGGTAATATTCAAAGAAAAAAAACCCTCATGAGATTAATGTCGTAAATTTACGAGAAATATATATATATATATGAGATTATAAAGTTGTACATTTGCTAGAAACAAGATTAAAGTCACAAAACAAAGGAAATACTTGTGACTTTAGCCCCGAATCACCACATTATCATCCAGACTTTGAAGAAACTGCCTGTAAGCAGCAATATCCTTGCATCTGTAGTTCCTGATGCACAAAAGCTCTCACCTCATCCAAATCAGATTGGTGATTCTGGGCCAAATCCACTTGCAAAGTATAATTTGATTTCGTCATCCACTGTAGTCATAATCCATGACAAACGGTGGCATTGATCCAGCCTTACAAAGTGAAACGATGTGGTTCCTTAACCCCAAAAAAGATGCAATTTCCCCTTTTTTTTCTCATAAATTACCCCGGCTTTGTAATTTCCAGCTCAGAATATGAAAGTAAATTTCTGAACAAAATGAAAACTTGTCATACCCATCTCTCCTCACATGTGCACACCTGTCTGTCTGCTCTGCAGGTTTACTCAGAACCTGTCTGTGTTCAGGAGGGAAGTCAACGACAGCATGAAGAACTCCACATACGGCGTCAACAGCAACGACATGATGAGCTGACATTCCACACAGACGAGTCTTACCCAGCTGCAGACAGAGCTCCCCCCTCCCTCCCCCATCCCTGCCTCCCCCGTCTCTGCATCAGCCTCCCCCCTCCCTCCCTGGGCCCGGATGCCTGGGGATCATCTCCTCCCTCCCGACACGGCGTTCGGGATCGTTGATGAAATTCAGCGAATAACCCCCCTCCCTCGCTCCTTTTTGATATAAACATATATAAATATACACAGATCTATTTTAAAGCGATGGTCTGACTCGTCTGGCTGTCCTAACAGAGGAGGGGTCAGGAGGTCAGAGGGAGGGAGGGGGGGCCTTGTCGCATGTCTAAGAACTCTAAATCACTCACAGAGGAAGGAGAGAGTGCTGTGGGAGGTAACGAGGTGAGGTTGGGGGGTGAGGAAGGGGACGAACGCCGGTAAACGTAGTAATCCGCTTCTGCCTGCCTTGTATAGAAAAACACAAAAAACCAAGTGTACATTTCTTTTCGTAACATTTTGAACAATGTTTATAATGATCGAATTTAAACCACAAAGAAGAGTTGAGGAAAAAAAAA
The DNA here is from genome assembly GCA_037974645.1 of Hollardia meadi. Classification (NCBI taxonomy): domain Eukaryota; kingdom Metazoa; phylum Chordata; class Actinopteri; order Tetraodontiformes; family Triacanthodidae; genus Hollardia; species Hollardia meadi. The sequence continues at coordinate 7,906,514 of JBBPCS010000729.1, forward strand.
ATGGTGTGATTGAGCTTTTTACAGTGTAGTGAGTTAGTGCAACTGTCTGTCTGTGTGGGGAGCTGGAGGTGAGAGGGAGGATGGGTGAGTGTTTGGGGAGGGGGGGGGGGAGTAAATTGAGCTGCAGGGTGGCCACACGAGCACTTAGGCTGCAGAGTTGTCGTGATGAGCAAGGAGAAGGGGTGCACACTAAAAGAAAGGGAGAGTCAGAGCATCCGTGTTGTACATTTTACTCAAGTCTCTGATTGGAGTGATGTAAATAACCTCGGCGGGCTTTAAAGGGACAATTCTGCTGTTTTACAACCTGGGGTTTATTCTCCTAATTGTGTCATTTCTGACTCCTCTGGGTCATGATGGCTTAACAGTCGTCATAAAGATTTCAGAAAACAAGACTCCACAAAACAACGTGTGAAAGGAACAGGGGTCTCCTAAAGCTTCCATACACTTAAACTTTACAGCTGATACAATGGAGAATCCCAAACTCCCACCCAGCTGTCTGCGGAAGAGTTGAACCGTGGGTTATTTAGGGTTACGTGTTGATGAGGAAGAATGTTTGGAATAAAAAAACAAAAAAACATCTCTGGTTCTGCTGCATCGATTTTGATCCCTTTTTTTCCATGTCCATCATGAGTCTGAGCAACAGGAGTGCAACGATAAATCACTGATGTACAAGTAAACGTACTCTTCTAACACTGGACTTATATTTTATAAAGATATAAAGGTTTTTATAAAAGAAGATCAAGGTCAGTGCAGCAGAAACAGTGATACCGTCTTTGTTTTTTTCCATTCCACACATTTTTCCTTGTCAAAACGCCTACATTACCCACAATGCAACTCAGCCACAGACGGTGTAACTCCGCATCAACAGAATCTCTTTGGGTTTCGGACTGTTGGTGGGACAAAAGCGTCACCTCAGACTCTGGGAAGTTTTTCTTTTAATATTTTCTGACATTTCATAGACTTTAATCGCCTGAAACGGTCTGAAACTTCTAACATTATCCAGTAACTCAAAAACCGAAGCAAGGATTAGAGAAAAAACATGACAAAAAAAACATGAAAAAACATCTTTTCCCTGCCTTCCTATCCTGAACCACTGAATTACACGCTATGAAACAAGATGGAAAGATGCATCGATAATGGAAATTAATATTTACAGCCCGACATATTTCAAATGCCTGACTGACTGACTGAAAGTCAACACAGAAAGGAGTTCCTTGTGTTAGTTATTGTAATATAGCCAGCTAACAAACCTAACTAATAATAATAATTACTTTTCATTATCAACTAATTTTCAGGTTCTTTTCTTGATTAATTGTTAGTCTATAAAATGTCAAGAAATAATAATAATGATAAAACAAACCGTATATCATAATTTCCCAGAGCAAAAAGTGAAGTATAAAAATTTGGTTTTGTCCCACCAACAGTCCAAAAAGTTTCTAATCCCATGAATCTGAGAAGCTGAAACCACAGAGGGTTTTACATTTTAGTTTAAATGTTTGATCTCTACTTCAGATGTTTTGTTCTGTCCAAAAGTCAAAGATATTTGTTTACTCGTGAAAACCAGCCGAGTTGAGAAGCGGTGAATATATAATGGATGTTGTACGTTTGTCAGGTTTCCTGAATCTCCACAGTCTGACACGGGTTGAAAAACATCAGAATTTCTCTTTACATCATCCTGTTGGCCGCGTGCGTACACACATGCGCGCAATGATGGACGTGTAAACAACATGGTCACAGCTACGTTTCCCCCTCTGATAGGCTGCGTGCAGTTTTCACCATTTTGTTTACACTCTGGATTCCTCAGACCAGGTTTTGGGACTGCCCCCTTTGGGTCCTGCAGCTGAGTCCTTTTGGTGTGTGTGTGTGTGTGTGTGTGTTGTTTGTTTGTTTGTGTGCGGAGTGGTTCTCTGTTGCCTGGTGTGTATGTGGCGTCTCATGGTGCTGCAAACCTGCGATGGAGTTCAAACAGCCGAGGTCTGTGCCACCTTTTATAGGATGGAATAATGATGGAGGGAAAACGAGGTCCCGTTATCTGGACATCCGCTCATCAGAGCTTCGTGAAGGAACCCAGATTAGTTTAAAATATTGAAGAACATTGCCTCGACCCTCTGCAGGAGTCTGAACAGTGTAAAAAGAGAAGGCGGAGTGGAGTCTATTAGCAACTTGTGTTACTCTCTACGATGTTGCTGCTAACTGTTTGTGACAACTAGCTCATTTCTAACCATGTCAGCACTCACGGGTGTTTATTGAGTTTCTCATGTTTTGGTTTGTGTCCCTGATGTGAATGTGTTGGGTCCATAGAGTGAATAGCTGTTTGAGTTGTTTGGATGTCTGCTACATATAGTGTAAGCTTTGTGACTGCAAATAAACCTCATTGATTTTTACATCACTGTTTTCTCTCTGTTTGTGAAAGTCTGCCGATTCAGTCGCCACCTCGAACAGGAGATGATCCACCTGAAGGGATTTAAGTCGATCAAACACACCTGACCAAGTGTGGAAGGAGACATGTTACAAGTTCAAGTCCTGTATTTGAAATGTATCAGCTTTAAAATATACAATCAGATACCAAAGATAAAGTACTCATCATACAGAATGGACCATTTCAGAAAAATATACATTATAGATTCTAATTATTGATGCGATGTGTTAATTGGTTTAATGTTTTAGACTATTTACTGCTGGGTAGTTTGTGAATTTACCCCTGAGGATCAATAAAGTTTTATCCTTTTATAACCTTTGACAATACAGGTATTGGTCGTTTATGTTTTGCATTACTGATAAATGTTGGAAGTAGAAGTACAAATGGTTTCCAAACTGCACTTAAGCACAGTATTTGAGTAAAAGTACTTAGTTACTCTCCACCACATGATGCTCTAAACATGTCACAGTGTTTTTGTGTCTTTTGATTGAGGGTTTCCTCAACCGGACTGCAGATGCTGAGGTCTCATACAGTAACTGACATCAGGGATGAAGGTGGACTTCCTGAACACATACTGGACCCAATGAGGCTGTTTGTATGCAGCAAACTTAAAAACTTCAAATATTCAGTACACCTCCACCTCAGCACAGAACCAGACCAAAATCTGCAGCTGGTGTCACAATTTTCACATTTTGCACAGGATACACAACATGCAGTGATAATTGGGCCTTAACCATTTTTATCTACAGGAAAATAACACTAAATCAAACCATATTTAAACCAGTCGTTGAACTTTTCCAGCTGATGTGGCTGCAATCATGTTTAAACACCTGATGGAAGTTTCTTGTTAGATGGAACATACCAACCTTTTATGAAAGAAGTTTGTGTTAAAAAGGTTCTGTGAAATAATAAAAGAAACCAGACTATTAATAAGGAGAAGACATGAAAAATATCTCATTCTTGACATGAAAAGGATTTTGTAAAAGAGAAATGGTGATTTACCATAACTTCCCTGCTACTAAAATCCTTCAATGTGATGATTGTGACTGAACACTGCGGTAAAATGTCACCGACTTTATTTGTCGTTTCCTTAATTACAGGCAAATAAATGCAACTTTGCCGTTGTTACAAAATAAACAACCATTATAATTGGCACAATAAAACTTTACAGTAAATATAAAATGTGTTGAAGTGTCCAAACAAAAAACAAAACAACTGTTGGATGTTCTCATAAAACATGACCCCACAGGAGAGTGTGACAGCTCATCTTTGTTTTTCCTGGAGGGACGTCCTGGTGACGGTTGGATGAGTTCGTTACTGGATCATATCAAAGCTAACTCTTTGAACATTTGGCCATGAACACAGCGTTGTTGTAGCCTTCTCTGTTTCGGGTGATTTCAATAGCAAAGAACTGAACCCTGGTGGCTGAAAGCAGGAAAGAATAAAGAGATCAGTTGTTTTTGTCTCACTTTTTAAAATACATTTTCCAGCGTGAGATGCAAACGCACCAAATATCGTATTCTCCTCTGTGTAATCTTTCTCACAGTCCAGACGGAGCAGAGTGCCGTAGTTGAAATCTTCGACGAGGCCTTCAAACTGGTTGCAGAACAGACGCCACGTCTGCAACACAAACACACTTCATTGCCAAACACTGCTGCCACTGAACTCACAGTTCATCTCCCCGCTGTTAAATGTGCATCAATAACCAATAGCCAATAATGCGAAGCCAAATTCAATTCTTGACTTACTTTCTTACCCTCAGGTGTGCATAAATTACTTCTTTTTTTAATAATTGGGAAATTATGTTATTGGCCATGAGAAGCAGGTAATTCAATATCTTATCGTTATCGGCTAAACAAAAAAAATCCATATCGTGCATCTCTACCAGCACGTAGAGCTACAGGCTGCAGAATTCTGTTTGTCTGTAGTTCAGTAAGAAAAATTAAAGTTGTACACATCAAAATCAATGAATATGTTGATATGGACCGATATATCCCATTTCCATATTCACACTGACCTCTTTGGCTTTGTCAGATTTCAGATCGTCTGGTTTCAGCAGCTTGATGTCAAGATCTTTGAACGTTTCTCTGAATGACGAGTAGATTTTGTCATCCAGTTTCGTCAACTTCAGGAACTTGGGATCGACTGATGAAATGAGCTGAAGACAGGCACATTTTACATCGCATTTCAGTATTCAGAATGTATAATAAGAATCTCAAGTGTGCTACTTCTGCACTTGTACTGAAGTGGGATTTTGAATGCAGAACTTTTCCTTGCCATGGAGTATTTTTACTTTGTTTTATTGGTGCTTGTACTTCGGTAAAAGTTGTGCTTCTAGACTAAACATTGCTGGACACAAAGAAATAAAAATACGCTAATGCTGTCCATCAGCAGAACTCTACTTTAAAGTTTACACAAATTCAATCGTGGGTGAAAAATACTTCATGCTAGATGTTTGTTTTGTTTATGTGCAACTGAGAAGCCATAAATACAAATAAAAATGAACTGATGACGGGGTCTTACATTGAAGTAAACTTCTGCGTGGTTGTAGGCCTTCATCGCCCACATGACTTCGAGCCGGGGCTAAAAGAAGAAAGATACACAAAGGTCAAAGGTTATTACAGTTAACTGACTTACTGACTGTTGGGTCCAAGCCCGGTGCATGCTGGGATTCATCTCTGCAATCACATCTTCAAATAACAGTCATATGCAACAGCAAAAGACATGTTGGGGGAGACATAATGCTAACAAAATTCAACAGGCTGTATTTGTAATCTGTGTTCTTGTGTCCACAATAAAGATTTAATTAAAAAAACAAAGCTTTCTGCACCACACCACAACTATTTGCAGCCCTACTCAATACTAACCTGTCAATCTTATCTTCTTCAAGCAATGGGAGCCAAAATAGGATATCAACAAACCAAATTAGAAGCTTCATGAAATACTAATACTTTTACGCACATTTGAATAACATATTTCCTTCAGTTTGACTGCTACTTGCATGTTTGCCATTTTGTAGGAACGTGATGGACTGAGGATGTAAAGATGTCCACTTACATCATTTCCATAATCTTCTGCGGAAAGAGACAGAGCATGTGCAGCTGCTGACGCCCCCTCCACCCCCTGTGAACCCCAAAACAAACCAACACACACAATGTCACTACAACAGGAAGTATAGCCTCAGTGTCATACAGAAATATACAGTCTGTCAGCATGTGTACATGAATGTTAACCTAGAAAGGGTTGTAACACGAGTTATTGTAATATTAACACGGGAGAGGGTCTACAAGACCGAAGAACCAGCTCACACATTAAAAAACTGTCCTGATATTCTGACATAATGACACAGTTAAACACATCTAATTCAATTTCAGTGAAAACACATGACATGTCAGACTTCAGTGTTTATCTACTGGACAGTTTCTACACGTGTTTTCCTCTCGAGCAGCTAGCATTAGCAAAGTTAGCTAACTATCCTGCTATAGTAAACCGTTTTTTTTTTTTATTTTAATCATTTCTCAGAGTCGTTGCAGACTCTTTCGTAAGACCGCTCAAAAAAATAAACGCCTAAAAGACAGTAAATAGGTAAACATTCGTTTAAAGTTCGAGTACTACCAGAGAGGCCAATCCATTATCCGACGCCATTTCTCTCACACAAAGATCGTCTATACTCGAGATGAACCACTAACAAAAATAACTGTGTTGGCAATAACTGTACGCATGCGCTTTTCGACCAATTTCGTCTCCGAAAATCGAAAGTGATTACAAAAAATACTAAAGACAATATAATGTACATAACGCTACATATTCTATTGTGTTGTGCCACCATGTAACCCTTATTGGCAGTAGGTGGCTAATTACACAATTATTTGTGTGATGTTAGCTTGTCTAAAATGATGCTAGATGTGTAAACTCTTACGAAGCTCTTAACAATAACGCACAACAGCGTCAGTTTTAGCGTCAGCGTCAGCGCCTTTTTAATCAACGGTACTTTTCACTCGTGTGTAATTTGCTTCACACGAACATTTCCGGTTTGTCTTCGAGAGCCATATCTGTTGGCATATCCATATCCTGGCAGTTCATTACAATTTTGGACACGCTATAATACATCAGAGTGAAACTTCATGTTTTCTCCTACTCTCTGTGCTCAACTTTGACACTATGGTGACGTCATTTATAGACTAAAAGAAAAAGTCAGATTCAGCACTTGTTCTTTTAGACAAGTGTTCCAATGATAGGGTGGAACAAAAGATTTAGCCTATACCATTTCATATATATAGAACATATTGAATTATATTGCTGTTTCATCTAGATTAATTTCATCTGACATGCAGAATTCAACTACTCAAACAGTCAGTGGCTTATTCTGCCACCTTATGGCCAAAATATTCATTTCATTTAGTTTATTCCATTGGTTCCCAACCTAGGGGTCAGGCTCTTCTCATGGGCCACCACATAGATCTGAGAGGTCGTCAAATGATTGATGGAAGAGGCAAGAAGAAAAGATAGCTCTGACGCACAAATTCAAATAATTTTTTTTGGACTTGTTTTTTGGGAAATATTGGATAATTTGACCTCTCTTATTCTCAAACAATTATTGTAATGAAACCATGTGAAAAGTCTGGAGGAGAAATGTGTCTTTGGTGGAACTGATAATAACATCTGAAACATGACAATGAGCTGCAACTACACGCCGATTTTTATATAAGAGACGCAAGGCCTATACACACAAGCAAAAACGATGGAAACAATCCTGTGTTGTATTATGTTATAAACAAGCCTAATCATATTTGCTTCTTGCGAAATATGATATTCAAGGTATGGGATAGTAGAAAAAAAGGCTACACTTATATCAAAATTGCACTTGTAAACGTACTTCCACTACTGAGACAAATAATAAATGTCTGTGTTGCTGCAGCAGCAGGAGCTTTCCTCATGTTTCATGAACATTATGTAAAGTCTGAACACAGAGCTGATTGTCTACCCCCCTCCACCTGCACACAGCAGAGTGGACCGACCCGCTGCATGGAGCAACAGGAAAACTCCTCCTCCGCCACCTCCTGGGGTCACAGCAGCCCCCCTGCCCGGCTCTAAAAGCAGGCTACATCACATATCACCCCTCCTCCTCCTCCTCCTCCTCCTCCTCCTCCTCCTCCACCACCACCTTTCCTCCTCCTCCCCTCCGTCCTCGTCGGCTCTGACGGGCGGGGAACGTCACCATCGGTCTCGTTGCCTGATCTCAACCTGCACATTTTGATTTACTCTGCGCTGTTTGGAGGTAAGAACCGATTCTTTTCTTTACATCAGGATTTGGGATGGAAAAGATCCCGTGTTTTTGCCGTGTCCGACCCAGGATATTCGCGCCGTGTTTTTAATCGTGTTGCTGCGGACGCACTTGCCTCCTCTTCCTCCCCCTTTTCATCCTCCGCGTTATTAACCCTCACACACTGAAGGCCATATGATCAGCAGCAGCGCCTCAGATGCTGTTTCAACGTCGAGCGATCATTTCAGACCCACTCTGTGTTCGTTGGATAAAATCATAATTAAAAAACGGAAGATTTGCAAGATTTCATCTGTTTCTCAGGTGAATGTGTTTATTCTCTCCAGGGCATATCCTCAGACTGCTGGTATCATTATGGGCCTAGTAAACACTATTTTATTCTCATAATATGAGGCTCCACATTCGGTCCATTGCATAATCTGCAAATATTCCTTTTTTTTAAATTACTGGATTAATACTGGGGGGGAAATGGCCATTGTCATTGCACAGAACCCAAAAGATGTCTTAAAACGACATTTTCTGTTGATCTGCAGTCAAAAAAACAAAGATACTTATAGTTTATATAGTTTAAGTGATATGATATAGAAGCAGCAAATCCACATGTATAAGAAGGTGAAAGCTGGAAATGTTTGGCATTTTTAAGGCTGAAGCTAATAATTATTTCATTGTTGATTAATGGGCCTAACCTATTATTTCCTTGATTGATAAAATGTCAATAAGTGGTGAAAAATGTCCATAAATCATATTAACTGTTTGACCAACAGTCCAAAACCCAATGATATACAGTTTACAGTGATGAAATATAAAAATATTAAGATAATCAGTTTACGATCATAAAAGATGAGGACCAGCAAATATTCACATTTTAGAAGCTTTAAGGAGTGACATTTGAATATTTCTGCTTAAGGAAAGGAATTAATCATTTATAATGGATAATAACATAATATGAGGATAAACGTATTGATTAATCGACTCGATTCCAAGATCATTTATATCCCGTTTTTTAAAACAGCACCACTGTAGTGTAAACAGTAGCTATTTTTCTTAGTGTGATATAAAAAGGAGCACGCCTTATGATCCTGCAGTTTACCCTTTCTCCTCTAATATTACAACAAGCTGATTTTGACTTGTAAGTATAGGCCTACTTCCTTATTGCCTGAAAACACCAGTTAGATATTAGAAAACTTTGAGTGATTCATTATAGAGCTGAAATAATAAGTCAATTTTGATAATTGATTTATCGTTTACGTCATTTTTCATGTAAAAATTCTCTTTTACAACTTCTGAAATGTTAATATGTGCTGCTTTTCACTGTTATGGGTTTTATACTTTTGCACGGTCGGACAGAATAATACATGGGAAACATTAATAGACCATTTTCACACTTTAGACTAAATTAATAATTCGGCTAGTTAATCATAAAAATAACAAACATACTTATTGATAATGAAATTAATCTTTAGTCTGACACCCTCTAGCTAAGAACAAACCTTGATACACTCAATTATATTGTTATTGCAATATAGCAGAGATAGATCTGCCTGTATGATTTTGTACATTTACCACATTTAAAGAGTGTTTGAATTTTGTATGTGTGTGTGTATGTGTCTCTCTGTGTGTGGGTGGGGGTGGGTGTGTGTGTGGTTGGACTAATGGGCCTCACACACACACTCAGCTCAGCTCCATTGATGACTCTCTGGCAGTTAAAAGCTTAAAGTGATAAGACTATCGGACACAGAAAGCACTCAGACTGCTGCCGGTCAGGTGGATGGATCACTGTCAATCAGTCCTCAGAGGGTCAGAGACAGTAACTAAGTACATTTACAATTTGTTTGGTATTTCCCCCTTTTTTAAAACAATTTTCCTGACCTATACTGGATTTTTGATATTGATATTTTAGAGTCTAAGCAAGTCTACAGCCATGCTAACAGCTCTGTGAGGCTCTGCTTAGACACAGTGGTGCTTTGAGCTTAATGCTAACATCACCACGGTAAAATACTCGCAATAACAATGTTAATACGTTGATGTTTAGCATATACCTTGTCCACAAATACTAGTTTAATGCGTTGGCATGCTAACCTTTGCTTTCCTGCCATCTTGACAGAGCTAACGTAGCTTATTAGCTGTGTGTCATCGCCCAGTTTTATTGAAGTTCCTGTCAGCGTATAAACTTGAGACCTGAGAGATATGGTTTACACACAGTTAGGACTGGAGAATATCATACTGATACAGCTTTTAATAAACTAGTATTGTCTTAATAGTAGGTTAGGCTAATAGTAGGTTAATAGCTAATAGCTAGCTAGCTAGCTCATACAGCTTTTGTTCCCTTCAGTAACTCCTGAATGATGAATGTAAACGAAAAGTAAAGAGAAAATATAAAGAAGCTTTTAAAACGTGTCTGACTAGTATTGTTCCAGACTTGTTACTACAGTGTCTCGTCAGTTTATAGTTCACCAACTAGCCCTGTGAGTCCAAGTCTCTAAAACTAAATATTTTGTGAAGAACGGTATAGTAAATGTGAAGCTGATTAGCCTAGCTTAGCATAGACTGGAACCAGGAGCAAACAGCGAGCCTGGCTATGTCCAAAGGGAAATAAAAAACATGCATCAGCAACTCTAAAGCTAATATCTAATTTGTTTAATTAAAAACTGAATTGTGAAAATGATTTGTTGTGTGTGATATACTGTGTTAAACAGCTAGCTTTAGAGCTGGTTAACGTTAAGCTAAGCTAACCAGCTGTTGGCTGTAGCTTCATTTACTGTACAGAATATAACTCTCAGCATGAAAGGCAACAAGCATATTTCCTAAAATGGTGAACTATTCCTTTAAGAAATAGGACTTTTACTTGTGACAGAGCATTTCTACAGTGTAGTATTTCTACTTTCGCTAAAGTAAAGGATCTGAATACTTCTTCCACCACTGGTATCAGGACAGGAAGATATTTCCGGTGTGTCTATCCAGAGGACAACACCTGTCCATATTACACTGTTGTTTCCCCAATCAGATCGAGTTCAGCTGAGGACAGGCAGCACTGAAAGACCCTCTCTCACTGATCTGGTGTCAGTGTTTGGGGGTGAGCTTACAATGTGGTTTAGAAATAGATGGAAGAAGGAAGGAAGGTGAAGTTCCCTGGCAGTGTTTTGTTGGTTCTCTGTAGGGAGGAGTGTAACCACAGCAATAACTGTTGAGGGCTGGCAGGGCGTTGGCCTGGCTGGGCGAGCTGATAAACAGCCAGGGAGGGGAGGGGAGGGGAGGGGAGGGGCTGGGGAGGGAGGAAGAGGAAGACGAAGGGTGGGATGGAGGAAGATGAAAGAGAAGGCACAACTTGAGGAGGGGGTTCACAGGAAGTCAGGATATCCTTCACCAGCAGAGACGTTAGCTGCAGAGAGACTCTCGTGTTGTTTAGGTTCAAGGTGTCCTTCCTACAGCCAACCATCCCCCCACCCCACCCCCCATGGTGTCTCTGTGTGTCTGAAAGGTTTTGAAACAGGATCGTTTGTTGTGAAATTCGGAAATGTTGAAGGATGATCCGTTAGCTTTCTGGAGAACATCTCTGACTTTTAAATTGTAACATAACCTGCTCAAAATGATAATAACATGCTGATGTTAGGAGTTGTTGAGCATCTGGTGTGCTAGCATGCTAACATTTTCTGTTGAGTTCAACTTTTACTTTGGTTTGCTATCAGTCGTAGCCGTCGTAGCTTGTTAGCTGTTTGACACCATGCAATTTAATTGAAGCTCCTCTGTCAGAGTATTAAAGTTGAGCTGAAACGGCATTTCGAGAGTACCTAACTTCCGTACAGTGATATATTTCCTTGTGAAACAGGACAGGAAGGTGGGACATAACGTTTGGAGGAATTTGATTGGAATGTTGAAACCACCGATGTACCATACTGTTGCTAGCTAGCTAACCACTGAATCTTAGCTGTGTGCCGCTAAAAGTTGAAGATTGATTGACAGGTGGATGTCATGATATAATTGGTTGAAATCAGTTGGTACTAGCTT
>JBBPCS010000729.1:7918318-7944382 GCA_037974645.1 Hollardia meadi
CACACACACACACACACACACACACACACACACACACACACACACACACACACACACACACACACACACATATTTATGGGAACTTAGTCTAAGGGAGTCTGGTCCCCGCAATGTGAATGTGTAAGATTTAAATCTTTTAATTGTTTTCAGATAATGGATCCAACATCTACAGGAAACCTCCCATCTACAAACAAGGTGAGCTTTTATTCATTTTAGTCAGTGAGTTTCTGTATTTTCGCTTCCTTCCTCGCTGACGCAAGTTCCTGCTCTCTATCTCTGCAGATGTTAATAAACATGTGGAAGGCGTCATTCAGTCAGCAAAGTTTCCAGCAGCTCAGCCTCCAGATCCCAACCAGCCGTCCAAGATAGAGACGGAGTACTGGCCCTGCCCCCCCTCGCTGGCCGCCATGGGTAACAAAACACATCAACAAATTGCTGCTCGGTCGTTAGCTTATCTGCAGTTTAAGTTTAAGACTTCAAAAAATTATTTATGTGGTCTCTTAAACCCGACTCCATCTGTGGTTTAGTCTAAAGCAGCTGCCTTGTCCTGTAAAAATCACCTAAACACCACTAGAGGTCATTGTATCACCTTAAACCTGGTTTAACTGAGGTTAAAGCTTATAGAGTTCTGCAGTTCAAATCATTGTATTCATTTGTAAAAGTTATTAGTAAACACCATTAATGTCGATATTGTATGAATACATTAAAAAGGTATCACATATGACTTGTGTTTGGCTCACAGGGTTACTGATTGTCTGGCAAACAAAGGAGCTCAGTTTATTGTAAACATGAGCTTAAACCTACATAAACTAATGCAGCATCACATGTCCAGTATCTGCAGACCTGAGCTCATAATCATAGATTTATATAAGATTGAATCCTGTTGCAGTCTAAATGTAAGCTGATATATACTTTAAATTATACAACACACATAGAGATATAGTTCCAGTGGAATTTTTAGGCACGGCAATTAGGCCTAACTTCGCACACAGCTATGTTTTAAACCCCCTTGTTTCTACTTCCTTCCACTGTACAAAAATGAAGCCAAACTATCCCGGATGCAAGTGCTACCACCTTGCGCTGATGACGTCATTTGGAGCCAGTGCCTGCGCAGTAGTGATCATGCTGCATCGAGTTCCCGCCCACACAACCACTTGCTCACTTGGGAGCAGGGCTCAGCTGTCAATCATGATGTTTCACCCCCTTTTTATAGCATCAACTAACTAATTAAAACCAAACTGCAGAGAAAAATGAACACTTGAACATACATCAGCATCATAAGAACTACCTAAAATGACAGAAACCATCTTTGAGAAAAATGTATTAAAGGTGTACTTTTTTAATTTGGCTCATGTCCTATCTGCTAACATGGAGGGGGAGGAATTATTTATACTGCAGCCAGCCACCAGGGGGCGATCAAAATGTTTTGGCTTCACTTTTGGGAAAGCTCTCATGTCATCCAGCATCCATACAGGCGATGTGCCGAACCCGTTATAAACTTTAAGGTTGAACTCTTGCAGAGATTGAGTGGAGGAAGAAGAAGCTGCAGGAGGAAGATGAGTTTGAAGACCTGACAGACGAGGCCAAGACGCTGCAGGAGCAAGAGCTGGAAAAGGTTTGTGAGTAAAAAGTGAATAACACGCACACTTAGTCACACAAAAAAACACACAGAGTACTAACCAGGAGTAATGACCGATGGTGTTTACGGTGGATCCAGATCAAGTCCAACCTGGGTCGTCTCATCCTGAAGGAGGAGAAGGAGAAGGCCGTTAGTTTTCGGAGGAAGACACAGTCGCTGCCCGACAGAACACACATGCACACCAGTAAGACTGTCGCTGGCTTTTTCACCTTTTAGTTTTTGGCTTCAGGATGAATTTTCTTTTTTCAGCTGTTCTTTTGTTTTCCCGGCAGGTTTGTCAGCAAGTGCTTCGAAGTCTCCTTCACACTCAAGCTCAGGCTTGACCAGAGTAAGTGCTTATGTGAGCTCATATAGCTTCATATACAGTTTTAATGTGGTCATACTACCAAATTATGTACCTTGCGTGGCAGCTCTGTTGCCATTGGAGTTTGAGTATATGTGAATGTGTGAATGAGAGGCCAGTTGTGTCAATGTGATTGCAGTCCATTTATAATTCAAAAATAGCAATAGATTCAATGGATCATCCTCTGGGGAAAATGAATATCCATGACGTATTTCTTGTCAATCTGGCCAATAGTTATCCTGTTATCTTGCACTTGATGTAGGTGTTTGACTAACAGATGTCCTTTAATACTGGCTGAAGCCAAACATTATTTAAGATCTAAATATTTGTAATTCTAGGAAGAAGATAAACACTCCAAATGTAGATTTTGTGTGTTCCATATCCAGCATAAAATGATTTGTGTGTTTTCAGATGCAGTCTGCAGAATTTTCCACAGATGGAGATAAAGGACGGCCAGGTAGGATTCCTCTGCTGAGTGTTTCTTGTTGACAAAGTTGCATAAAATAAAGGAAACACCAACACGTTCTGTAAAGAGCTATGGTAGTAACTTCGTGTTATTTCCACGGCCAAGGGTTAGCACTAACTAACTACATTATTTTTGAGAGGTCGGGATGCTGCACACAGTCGCTGCACCTGACATAGTTCCAACACGTAATTCCCCATAAAACCACAAACTATTTTGAAATGTTCGTTGTTGTACGTCTTAAACAGAGAGCTTTAGAGGTGCTGTGTTTGAATTTTGGATCTTAGGCTAGCTGTTCCCTTTGCTTACAGGACGTCCTCACTCTAGTTCTGTACCAAACTCGCAGACATGAGGCTAATATTGATCTTCGTATGGAGAGAGAATACTTGTAGTAAATTATTCAATATTCCTTTAATGCTAGTGTTTAATATTATAGCAGACATGGCACTCCCAGGTTTTTTTTTAACATGGGTTAGCACGACTTTAAAACTGCTGCTCTCAAGTGTTACAGCGCTGTGATCATTTTTTTATTCCATGTTCTGGACCTCACTCTCTGATCCTCCTGTCATCATGTCTTTGCAGCTGCTCAGGTAAGCATGTTGTCTGCTTGTGTGGCATGTGCATGGCCAGTGGCGATCAGCAGCACTTTAACCTGCCATCTTTACTGCGACTGAACAGCTGCAAGTCTGCGCTAACTCGAGTTTCTGCACTACCCTGATCGATCTGAGCAAAGTCTGTGTCTGCGCTGAAAACACGCTAAATATGCATCTTTACCACTGTCATGCACCTAATTGTAACCCACCGCTTACTTCTGGCTTGGCATTACTGTGACGGCTTTAATGTTTACCAGAATTTGCAGGAGTATTTTTCATACTGTTTGTGTGTGTGTGTGTGTAGAACGGAGAGGCTCGGAGGGAGAGGATGGACAGAGGAAACTCTCTGCCAAGTATCCTGGAGCAGAAGGTGAGAGCTGCTCCAGCTGCGCCTACACCAGCTCTATTCATCAAGATGCATGCACAGGAAATCCATTCACACAAGTCAAAGCAAACATCAGGTCCAGGATGTGGTTAGCCTAGCTTAGCGTTGAGACTGGGAGCAGAGGGAAACTGCTAGCCTAGCTTTATAAAAGAAGAATTACAGTGGGGTATGTTCCACCACACAAACACTGTGTTATGTACAAATTGTATTTAATGCAATATAGAGTATAGAGACATAGAGAGATACTGAAATGAAGAAGATATTGGGAGATGGAGAGATAGAGAAAAAAAGATACAAGATAGGGCCAAGCATAATAAAGATAAAGGTAGGTACACAGGGAGAGAAATAGGTATAGAGAGATATACATAGAAAGAGTGAGTGATACATATATAGAGATAAAGAAATAGAGAGACAGAGCAGTAAAGATATAAAAGTAGAGACAGAGAATATAGAAATAAAGATATATAGTGAGACCAGGAGAGATCTGGATAGTGATGTAGAGAAATAGTAATATAGAGAGACAGGGATATAATGAGGTAGATGATAGATACACTGTATAGAGGGATAGAGATTGAAATAGAGAGAAATAATCAAACATGGTTCTGTAGAGACAGACAATAACAACAGGAATAGAGAGATAGAGTTAATGATAAGCATAATAAAGATAGAGGTAAGTAGATAGAGAGTGATATATGGATAACAAATAACAGATAACATAAATGTAGGTCTTGTTTTGTTTGGATTGTGATTGTTTTCATCATGTTTATACTTGTATTCATGTGAGCCTGTGTGAATATGTTTGATTTCCATTGTTGGGGATCTCCTGGGACATTATTATTCAATATGTAAATAATTTATTCTATGCAAATAACAATTATAATTTCACCTGCCAAGCTTAATATATGATTAAATGTAAGAGGTGACCTGACCATGCGCTTACATTCATCTACATACACCTGTGTTTTCTGTCTGTTCAGATCTATCCCTATGAAGCGCTGATTGTGACCCACAGAGGGCGATGTAAGCTGCCACCAGGAGTCGACCGCACTCGACTGGAGGTATGTATCAGAGGCAGAGATGAAGATTCTGGTGGGTTTGATTTTCTGCATGTTTTGTGTCTATTTTCAGCTGGTTATGTGTAGCTTCCTGAAAATCTTAACCGGCCCTGCTTTTTCCCTCAGTGTAGGAAATCAATCAACTGCCAAAAGTTCTCATTTTTTGGTCCTTTTTATAGGAGGAAATTAAAGCATTTTATCAACTTTGTGAATTTGCTCCTGACTCCTCTGGCGTGTGCTATAGCTGGAGGTCAGACTGACACAATCTGTCGTGATGAGCTTATTAAATGAAAAACAGGTCAAAACCTCTCAGCAAGCTCAAGCTTCAGTTCCGTCAGGACCGTTTAATATTGGTCAACGTTCCAAATTTGTGCGTCAAAGTTCACCAATTAGTGCAAAAACTTAATGTGGATTAGAAAATATTTCATTTTTAAATGCTGCTGGTGGTCAGGACTTGTTTTTTTCCCCTCTTCTCTCAGAGGCATCTGGCTCCGGAGGAGTTTGAGCAGGTGTTCGGGATGCCAATGGCCGAGTTCAACCGCCTCTCTTTGTGGAAACGAAATGAACTGAAGAAGAAAGCCTCGCTTTTCTAACAGGAAGTGACCTCACCCCCCTTGAAAAATACTTGATGAAGGAGAAAACAGGCTGTAACATCACACATCATCAAACTCACAGAGCGATTCATAACGTAGCTAACCCATCACGCCCCTGGATATGTGCCGGCCCCGTGGATCAGAGCTGGCCCTGATTAACCCTTTACTCTGACTAATCTTAACTGATGCACTAACACTCAGACGTATTACCTGTGCTGCACTTATAGTCACCACTGCTTGCAAATCACCCTCATTGTGTGTCCACTCATCCCAAACATCACCATCATCATCTTTTTTTTTTTGTTTCACTGAGCTCCACAGGTCTGAATCAGGAAGTGAGATTAGCACTTTAGCAACTATCGAGCTCTTCTGGTGACATGAAGCTGGTTCACTTTTAACTGTGGTAGATTACTAAAGTTAATAGGGGCTATATCACCGTGGAAACCTATGATGCAGGGTTAGCATTGCTTAAGGTGATCGGCTCAAGATCGACAATCTGTCAACTGAATAATCGGATCATTGGAAAAATTAAAAAGTCCTGCGTTTAGAATAAAGCGACAAGTAATAAAGAGCAATAGAGTGTCAGTATTGTATTAATTATGTCAGGCTGAGGGAGGTGATTATAAAGTTTCATTCCCGACCAGATTCCTGACAGCGTCACTTCTTTTTTCACTCTTACTGTACTGTTTCAGGTGGAAAGGTAACTTTTGTGGATTTTGTAAATGAGCCATGCTAGCAGGTCTGCGAGGCTCTAATTAGACACAGTGGTGCTTTGAACTAAATGCTAACATCAGTGCTAACATGCTCCCAACGGCAACGCCGATAATGCTGATTATTAGCAGGTATAAGGTTCAGCATGTTCGACTTCTTAGTTTGGCACGTTAGCATGCTAACAGTAGCTAATTAGCACTAAACACAAAGTGCAGCTGAGGCTGATGGGAGTTCACCAGAGGATCACCAGAGTTAGTACAGTTCACCCTGAGGGGAACACGAACGTCTGAACCACATTTTGTTTGCAAATTCCATCTTTAATCTGGATATTGTTCCTTGTGATTCTACAGCTTCTTAGTTTTATTGTTTATATTTCTCCAATCTGAAAAAATATTTTGCTACCACAGTAGCTTTTCTGTCGTCATTTTATCTCGCATTATATTCTACTTTTTCATAGTTCAGATGATGCTACGCATAATAATGATGATAATGACAAACTTTATTAATATTGCACCATTCTTACAAAGTGCTTAACAAAAGAATTATTGCCAGGATTGGCTGCAATTACCAACTTTGCCTCTTTCACATGAACAGAGCTGCATCAAAGTTAACTGGACCAGTTGATAATCTGCTTCATGGCACCAGTTTAACAGAACCAGACTCTTCATGATTCAGCCCTCTGAAGTGTTTCTGCTTTAACTTGAATGACAGCTGATTAATGTGGGGAGTAACTCATGTAACGGATTGTAATATCTATTTATTATGTGGAGTTTTTTTTATTTATTTGATGATTGTAATTTTTACTGCCACAAGTTTGTTTGCTACTGTGAACTGTTTTCTTATTTTATAAACTTTGCTCTACAGTTTTCTTTTATGAGCACCAACTGATTTTTTGTTCCTCGCTTCAACTCGTCACCGACATTTTCCACACATTAGAACCTGACAGTTAAAGGAGCAGTTCATAATAATCAACATGGTAGCATCTATATTGGATCTTATCTTGAGGTAGAAAATGTCTTTCTGTCGTCATCTACTGTGTTCGTTCTTCATGCTTTTCTGGTTAACATTTCAACACCATCCAGCCCTCCTTGTTTCTGTTGTATGATGTAAAGCAGACAAATAAATCAGAGAAAAAAGGTGCTCTTCAATGTTTTTTGTTTTTGTCTCCCTTAATCACACCCTGCTAATATCAGTTAAATTCATTGTTCTAGTTCTCTAAAGGCTGACCAGATTTAAAAGATCTGAAACTATATACTGATATTGTTAGATTATTATGACTCGCGCATTAATGTAAAAGCAGGATTTTACTGTTGTATTTGGTTGAGCTGGAGCTCATTTTGAACTATTTTGTAACTAATGATTATTTTTTATGATGGATTAATCTCATTATTTTCTCCATTAATAAATTGTTGGGTTTGTAGACATTTAAAAAAAAAAAAAGAGAGTTAGAGCAAATCATCACATTTGTGAAGCTGAAACCACAAAGTGTTTTTACATGGAAAATATCTAAAACAATTATCAAAATAGTTGACAATTTTCTATCAATTGACTAAATGATTAATCGACTAATTGTTTCAGCAGTACTTGTATAAACCATTTGGTAGTTTAATTTATAACAAAACAGTATTTTATGAACTCTTACTTTGTAAACTAGTAGCTAAATCTCTCAGATAAATGCAGTAAAGTAAGAGCGGACCTACATTATTCCCCTTTTAGGTTTAGCATGAAAAGAAAATACTCAAGCAAAGTGCCTCACATTTGTGCTACAGTGCAGCACAGGAGTAAATGTTTCCAAGTACATTCCACCACTGGCAATTGTTTGCAAACAAGTTCATATGAACAACTTTTCTTGTTACTTACAGGCTGATTTATTAGTTGGAACCAAATCAAATACAGTCAAAAATCATAACAGAATTTGTGTCACTCTGAGAAGTTGTCATTTCATCACAAGATATATAAGAATACTCCACCTGCCTAATTCACACTCCAAAGAGACTGGGGGGCAGCACATCACCAGAAGAAATGCACAGTCCCTTACCTAGTCAACACTGTCAGTGATGTTATACAATTAGATAGCATTAATAACTATCCCATTGATTATGCCCTTTTACACAGCCTGTTCAAGGTGCACGTTGTACTTTTATTGTACCTCACTGTTCTGTATAAAAGCTCTGAATCGACAAATGTGAGGGGGGGGGGGGGGGGTGACATTTTTACAATGTGTAATTTGTGTGACCCACAACCAGATTTAAAAACAGCAGGCCAGGTTAGTTCCAGGGACAGTAAATGAGTGTTATTGCCATGTTATGCCATTGTTGTTGTTTAGAAAGTGCTGCAGATGCGTATGTCATACTTCCCACTAAGCGCCGATGCTGTTGTGCTACATGACACGCCTGTTTTGCTTCCAGACTGCAGGCATGCTATCTAAAATCACATTTCCATGTGCATTGTTTTGCTCAGTGTAAAAAAAAAAGTTTTCATTGCGGCATTAATGACAAACTGGGGGCAGTACATGATAGACAAGAGGTTAGAACACGCCCTGTCATGTTGGACTGAGGGCAGACTGGACACCACAAGAATGAGTGATATTAAGAGACAGGACGGGCTAGCTGGTTAGCATGCTAACCACAGTAATCTCTGCAACCATTGACTGCATATAAAGATGGTCAACACGAGAGCATGAGAAAGTGAAGCCAAAACATCTCGATTGCCCCCTGGTGGTGGGCTGCAGTATAGGTCATAAACTGCTCTTCCTCAATGATTTCAGGTAGGACATGGGCCAAACTCAAAAGTACAACTCAAAATTTTTTCCCCAAAGATGGTTTCTGTCATTTAAGGTAGTTCTTACTTTTTCTTCCCAGCTGCTATAGGTGGGGCCCATGAAGGCCAGCAATAATCATGTTCACCCTAATTTAAGTAAAGATAAACAAATGTTATTTTGAACCAAAATGCTCACCATTATCTGTTGAAACAAAAAAAATTTTTTTTTAATTTATTGTTGGTTAAAAAGTAGCCTGTTTCATAATGAAATATAATAGCTAAGATGTTCTGCATGTGTTTATGTAGGAGAGCGAGCACTCTCGTGTCTTGATATGAATAAAGCAGATTTGGGGTGGGCGCATTCACTGGACCTTTGCAGCCATTTCTGTGGGCGGGCCTGCATATAGTTCCTTTAAATGTGATTACAATGGGCTCTTTTATATCTGCAGCTGTATAAAGGGGGTTTAAATATACCATTAAGTTTCATCCCGGTTATTTTCTAGCATTATGTTTATAATGCAACATAATGATACCTCATGTCTGATTTGTTATATTCACCATTTTACTGATAAGGCTACTACACAGTTTCACACCTCTGTGCTGTAGTGATTTTTTTTACACCTCTTGTCGTGACAGATTCTATAATGCTGCAATTGTGTTCAAACACCCCCACGGCTGTATTTTTATTATCATCAACCTTTTCTGCCTCCCTGCTCAAACTTGAGCTGTGGAGCTCCTTCATCTGCAGTGAACTGCAGGTAATAATGTGGAGGGTTTTGCGTTGCTAAGAAACATATGGGCCCACACATAAAAGCGAGGAGCTGGAGATGTTTCAATGCCACTCGTCTCCTGAAGCCGCACAAAACACCTCCCACGCAAGCCTGTGATTGGCAGCTGCACGGTGACGGAGAGACAGCGTCCTTGATCAACATTCAACAGACACACAAGCACCGATACTTTACTGTTTTTTATTTGAATGGAGTGAAACACCTACATAAATGAGAGGCCTCGCAATACATGTACTTGACAAAAAAGTTCTTTTTTTTTTCAAATTTAGTTTTAAAGAAAAAGAAATTCTTGATTTTTTTTTTTCAAACCGTTTCTGTACATTCTGTGAGATATGTTCTGAGACAAGAACAGAAGTCAGAAATGAGGCCTTGCTCCCGACAAAATCCCAACATACTTCACCCACCCACCTCTCCAAAAAAATTAAGAACAAAACCATTAAACTCCCCCTAGGTCTGCTGTCAACACTCTTTAGAACTTATTTAAGGATATTTCTTGTTTATTAAAATGTGGCTCTTATTTTTGCAATTTTGTCCATCATTTTTATCAGTGACATTGACATGACACAGTGACAGTGACATTGGACTCATGAGGTTAACATCTGGGAACGCAGTGAAGTCGCCAAAAGAAGTCTGATGGGCCAGAAACAGGTTGGAAACAAGTTTATCCAGATCATCTAAACCTGCAGTCTTGATAGCGTTTTTAAACTTTTAGTTTGCTCAGGTCCAAATCTAATCTATTATAACTTGCTCAGCAACTACAGATAAAAATCAACTCATTAGCTAACAGTGATGCGTAAATTGAAATGTTGATTAATGTGCCTTGTCCCTGGTATATATATATATATATATATATATATATTAAGCAGTTGATTTTATTCTTGGTTTGATGAGAACAAACCAAAAGGCTTCGGTAAAATCCGTCCGCCCAATCGTCTCACTGCTCGTGTTTGTCGTCCAATCAGATTTCATTTCAACTGTTTCTTTGCTGACCTCATCAGAACTGATAGAAATGACGGCCAAAGCCACAAAAGCAGGACCCGAGCTGTATGACATGAAAATATGAACTCATGGCCCAGTTACTGGCTGTTTCTGGAGCTTTTAACCACATCTCGTCTTACTTTTACTTAGCCATAATTGTCACACAGACAACTCGGCATCATCATCATCATGCAGAAAAAAAGTGAACTTTGAATGAAGATTTTGTTGTCAAATTTCCATTTCCATCCATAATGTTATAATAGAGTGGAATAACTTTTTACTGGTAATTCTCCTTTCTTTCTGTACCCCCCACCCTTAAATCTATGTGTTGTAAAAAAACAAAACAAAACATCACATTGAAAAGAGGGAACAATTAAAATATACATATAATATAAATGTCAATACTCGCTCCTCAGAGCTCAGTCACACTATCATTGGCATAAGAAAGGATGGATTTTATGCAATCTGATTCTGTCGTTTATGTGTGTGTGTGGGCACGAACACAGCGTTTGAATGACACTTCCTCCTTCACCACAAAATAAACGCCGATAGTAAAGTGTCGTCCCGAACAGCCGTCTCCTGATTAGAAAATGGATTCCACTGGGCAGTGATTGCCTTCAGCAAGTCCATGTACGCTTGAGATTTTATCCTGTTCAGTCTTAAACTATGATATTTAATAGACGATAAAATAAATTAAGCGTGGTGAGAGTCGCTCAGACTGAACTGCCTCTTCTCCTGCTCTTAAAGGAGAGAAGAGGGGAAGGGAAGGAAGCAAGGAGGAAAGAAGGAAGGAAGGAAGGAGAGGTGGAAGAGAAGGGAGAAGAAGGGGAGATGGGGGAAGGATAAGGGGGAGGATTTAGGCCTGTGCGTTGGTGCCGTTCTTGTCCGGAGGTCCGGTGCTGGTCGGCAGGTTGTTGAGGGAAGGGGCGGCCTCGTGCTGATTGCTGTCACGACGGGGAGGCATCCTCTCGTTGATGCGGTCCAGACCTCGAGCCTCCTCGAAGCTCTGGATCTTGTGCTGCGGGTTGAAGCCTTGAATGGCTGCAAAGAAACATAATCGTATGAGAGCAGAGCGACAGCACAGCTACCAGCAGAGAAACACAGTTTGACTCCCATTAACCTCCATTAATCCATCGTCTGATCCAAAGATAATTAATATAAAACTATTTCTATAAATAACTCATTGTTTAAGTAGGGCTGAGCAACGTCACGATTTATTGTCATATTTACCTCAGTAACAAATCAGCAATTAATGAATACAAATTATTTGTACAGAAAATAAACAGAAAATCATGTATTCTTTCTGGGTAATATCTATTCAAAATATTCAGTAAAAAACACTTTTTAAGTATTTGCTATAGCGGGAAAATCAAAAGGAACTGTCAAAATAATTCATATGATAAATAGATCTGAACACTTTTACGGCTTTTGTCAGGAGCAGGAGGTTTTATAAGACGTTATTATAATAACTACATAGCCATGGTATTGATTTTGTAAGCATTTCCATTTAGCTTTGACTTCTGCTGCAACATTTAAGACTTTTTGGCTCAACAAAAGATCCTGGAAACTCACAATTAGATCACTTAAAACTGCCCGGGGAGCAACACGCACTGAACTTTTGAAAACTGTTGTTTGTCTTTTTGCTTATTCAAGCGTGAGTTCTTTGTTGTACTTGAGGGTGACACGTCAGCCAGTATGAAGGTACAAATTTATCAAACATATCGACTTAAACTCAGGTTGGTTACACAATGTCTCAATTCAGTTACTTAATTATTTGTCCAGCTCCATGTTTAAGTAATTTTTTAAGCAAAAATGCCAAAATTCACTACAGTTTTATTTTCTTATGATCTACCATGGTCATAATTTGTGTGTCGTTTTGTTCTAGAATAATTAGCACCAAAAGCCTGCATATTATTACCTGCTTTATAGTCTTTAATAGGTTTTGAGAAAGAGGTTTTCAGTTTTTAGTGGTTGTTCTGTTGTCTATGTGGTGCCGACAAAATCTACTGATTCAGGATTCATTCAAATTTACTGGTGAATCATGATGAATCACACCAAACTTAAAGAACTGTGCTCGAGATGAAATTCTGTCATTCATTTCTGAACCTGCTGCACACGGTTATTAACAGTGGAATGGTAAAAGTACACAGAATACTGGGAGGACTGGTTGGACCAGGAGAGTAAACTTACTTCAAAACAGGACAACGACAGCATGGAGACAAAGAAACAGACTTTCATTAAAGGGACATTGCACTTGACATTATTGTAGATTAACGCTGAAGTTGGTTTAATTATTTTTTTGCTCTCATGTAAAACCTTGTCATTAATATGTTGTAAAAAATAATGTCTAATATACAGTCTTGGTTACAGAGTTGTTTCTGTTACTTAGCCTAGCCTCATTGACATAAATGGGGTGGACAAAATAACAGAAACACCTATTTGTATAACACAATAAAACCACCAATAACAAACTGCATATTCCAAAAATGTTCCTGAAGTTAAATCAAACAAACTGAACATTATAACCTTCATGAAGGGAGGTTTTAACAGCTAATAAATTGAACACTGAGTTTACACAGCCTTCACTTGTGTGTCCATGAGATACCTGATATTAGCTTCCTTGCTAAACCTGGCTAAAGATGTTACAATAATTTCTCAGTTGTGTGAATTCTGAAGAGCCTCCAAATTTAAATGAAATGCAGACTGTGGAAATGTGAAAATTGAATGCCTAAATTTCTCTGCATTCAAACAACATGATTCCGGTTAAGTGGCCCTTTAACTGTAACAGCCTTTGACAAGAAAAAAAAAAATCAGTGATAAAAACAGAGCAGCATCAAGGTTCATATCATCACATTGTTAAATCCATGACACAGAGAAGACAGACAGACAGACAGACAGAGATGAATGCATACCTCGTGCCTCTTCTGCCTCTACGGTGGCTGTGTAAGCGTGAGTAGAAGTGCCATGCCCAAAACCAATGGAGAGAGAGTGGGAACGTTATATATCAATGCATTCAGTCAGTCACGTTATCACTGTCAGTCCTGTTAACATGGAGTCAATCATCATACACCCCCCCCCCCCCCAATCCAAAATGGTAGTGAACATAGAGACAGAGGTTAGACTAGAGCTGCATGATTAAAAAAGGTTATTATTATTATTATTATTATTATTATTAATAATAATAATAATAATAATATATAAATAATAATAATAATAATACTTTGATACAGATACAGTAACAGCATGCTGTCCTAAAAGATAAAATACAGTAACTCCAGATTTGGTCAAAAAACAAGTTAAAGGAAACATTTCATAGTGAGATGTTCAGATGGGTATCAAGCTCATTCATGTGTTTAGTAAGGAGCTGGAGGCAGGACACGGTTAGCCTTGCTTAGCATAAAGACAAGAAGCCGGGGCAACCTGTTAGCCTGTCTCTGTCAAGAATCACCTCTTAAACTGGGCAGACAATTAATCGGATTAATCTAGATTTTAACCCTAAATTAGTCAAATTAATAATTTTAGAATAAGGCTGAACGTCCTCCAGATCAGTCCTAACATCTAGTTTGAGTTCACCATGCCCGATTAATTAACTGAACACCACAGCACAGTCAAAAACTCCACAGGGAACCTTTGAATGGCCATAAAATGTACATACTGTAACTTCTTTAGATGTGGTGTTGTTAAATTACCTTTAAATCACATTCAAATGGATTATTATCAGTATAAACATTAATAGATGAACTAAACAGCAAACTGAACTTCAAAGAAGTTTGTTTTCTTACACAAACCAGTTCAAAAGACAACAATATTCTAATCTGAAGCAGCTTCACTTTTTTGCAGTTGTTTGTATTTAAAGGGCAGCATGCTGGAGATGTTTGAATAGGAGGACACAACACAACATTTTACTGTGTGTGTGTGTGTATATGTATATGTATATATATATATATATATATATATATGAGTGTTTCTGAGGTTAGTCTCTTGGTGTGAGTGCAGGCACAGGGAGTTAGTGTCAGCTGGACTCTGTGTTAGCGTTTGGTGGGATGCTCGGCTGCATTCATACTCACCGCTTTGCAGAGTTCGCCGACCTCCAGACAAAACTCCCAGAGGCAGCGTGCCTGTCGGGGTCAGACCCTTCAGCTGCAAGACACTCTCATTCTCCTCTCTGCCCAACACACACACGCACACACGCACACACACACAAATGTACCATGTGAAAGTGATCAATGACCTGGAGATCAACAATGATTCAAAAGGAACCATAGAAGCAGTTTTCGGCCTCCCATTGGTTGATTTTGCTACCAATCAAACCTGCTCCTATTGGCTAGATATAAATTAAACTACCCAGCAGTATATTATTAAGTAATTAAAATGAGTGAATCCACCTTTAGCAGGTGCAACATTAAAGCGATAAAAGCATTAATACATCAATTATTATAATCCAGTGATATTATTATTATTATTATTAGTAGTACCTGACCAAGTACTTCTTCTTCCACTGAATGTAACTGATGCAGAACCAATCATACATTCATTAAGTAAGGGTGGAATACACAGTGGAGTAAAACGTAAAAACAAAAGTAGAACTGATGAACAAGCCTGCTGCTACCACACTCCGATAGTAAATATCAATTCAAAAGTGTAAGAGGAACTTTAACGTGCCTGTGACCTTTTCTGGGCCTTAAAATAGCTTAGGGACATTTTCTGAACAAGATCGTTCATCATTAAAGGACAAATTATTCTGACACACTTCCAGAGGATTTAAAAGAGGACACATGTAAATCAAGGAAAAAGCCATTAGCCTTATACTTAAGTGGAGCAAGACTGGGAAAAGTATAGAACTGTAGAGTAACTGCACAGTAGTCTGCCACCTCAGACACAGCATTTTCTGTCCAATAACCTTATTTATTAAACTTATTTACGTTTGATTGTTTGTTTTTTTAAATAGGATGAAGTAATAAATCTTTCTAGGCCAGGAAATAAGCATTGCGCCAAGCATAAATAATTCATAATCAGCATTAAAATACAAACTAAATCATACTGAAAGTGCTAAAAAGGGCAAAATGGCCCTCATCTTAGTTCTCAGACAGCAGCAGTGTGACAGCGTCAGGATGATTTAATCTTCATTCCTCCTCACTGTGTCTTCATGATCTTCACTATAACAATAAACTCTTTCAATATATTAAAAAAAAAATGTGATGTGAAATTCAACCAAACAATACAGGAAATAAAACACACCTGAGCACAGAGAAGACACGGGCCATCTTTCCAATCGCCCGGATCTTATTTCTGATCACCTCCTTTCTAACAGCTGGAGCTCCACCTGAACAGCAAAATGAAAAGAGTCAGAGGAAAGAGAAATAAAAAATAAGAAAATCACACCACAATCAAAGCTCTATATATGCTTTACGTTACAGATCTCAGATGGTTGGGACTAATGACTGAAGCTTTGGTATGACATACCAATTCAAAATGCACTTTTGGTCTTTAGTCTGCTTAGTTACTATTTTTCTTCTCGGCTCACAATTCAACAATTTGTGCTCTTGATTTGATAACTTGTGTTTACTATTAAATAACGTGTGTGTACAAACTTGTATTTGCCAGTTAGTAAGTTGCAAACTCAAATTCATAACTTGAGTGTAAAAATTGTATAAAAGTGTCGCTACAATGCTTACAAAATAAAAATTTGCAAATTGTGCACACATATCACTAACTTGTGTGCACAAATACTAGTTGTGTTAGGGAATAAATTAAGTCGACAGTACAAATTATAAATTACTTATGTCTAATTAATAACTTGTGGATAAAAAAACTAGTAATCTGTGTGTACAAATTAGACTTTGAAAACCCCTGATTTAGACATCTTCATGTAACTGTTCATTATTATGTCTTTAAATCACTATAATACTGAAATTATCAATACAATCTATCATCAAGATGTCACAAACACACTTCAACTCAAGAAAGTTCAATTCAAGAAAGAAGTTATTGTTATACAGGTATATACTGTCCTGCAAACACACGCTACATACGGGTACACTGGCTGCTCTGGGAACAGTAGTAATGCTTTAACCCAGCAACAGATTAACAGATTGCACAGACTCAGCTGTGGCACTCGACCACTTTCTAACTCTCTGTAACATCAAGCTTCAACATCCTTCAGAGTTTCAGTTCCTCCTCAAGCTGTATTGTGTTAATTATATTTAGCGATAAAGACTGGTGCTTCACTATAGGTCACAACACGACTATTTTTACACCAACAGTTTTCTGTGACTGCTCACTATCTCAATCCCACAAATGTAGACTCATCCGCCGCGGAAAAAAAGTCCTCAACAAATGCACTATTTCTTCCTGTTTGTTACAAACAGGAAAAAGTTACAGAGAGCAGCTGTTTTAGGGAAATTAGTGAAAAAAATTTTTAAACGTTGAACTATCTGTGAAATGTTTTTAAAAGATTAACCACAGACAGGAAGTCAGACAGTATAGTGAGACGGACATGTTCAGACTGCTGGTTTAGTTAGCATTTACACATTTGAATGTTTCTGGATCAATTTCTTATTAGTTTCCAACTTGCATCCAAGAAACACGCTTACATTTTGGTCAGTCACAGACTCTATGACATGCAGTTTTATCTGAACACATAACAAGCCATCATGGATGTAGGGAAAAGGAACATCTGAATCAGGTTGGTTGAACTCTGAAGTCTCAGATGTCCAAAAAGAGTATTCATAACTCACACCTGTGCAACCACATAAACATCACCTAACACAAACAAAAACATAAAAGTGACAATCTGTTCTCCGAGTTGAATTACAAGCTTCACATCTCTGCATATTGTTCTGCACAATGCAATAAAAAAATTTAACTAATAAACTAATAACTTAAAGAATCTGTAAGAATTTTCTCTCTCGTTTGGCTTGGTTTCCTTGATTAAAAACTAAAACAGTGAAGGTGTGATGATGAGACGCTGTTGCGTCCTCTTACCCTCACACGTGTCGTCCCCTTCTGACATCAGCTCGTCGTCAGAGCAGATGTTCAACACGTTCACCAGCATCTCCGTCACTGTGTGAAAACACAAGAGACAGAAGCTCATGTTCAATGCAGGTTCGATCTGTTACAAATACATGAGATACACACAAAGTATTCACAGGGCTGCAACTAATGATTATCTTCAGTATCATTTAATCTGCTGATTAGTTTCTTGATCAACTGATAAATCAGTTACTCTATGAATTCTTATCAAATTCAAAAAGCTGAAATCTCTTCTTACACTCTGACACTATAAGACTGTTTTCACATTAATTGCTGAAAGTGTTAATTTCCTCTGTGCTCATTGAAAATCTGATTTTAAGCAGTTAAAGGAAATGCAGCACCAAGCTTGCAAGAGGTACGCAGGGTAGTTAGCAGCTCACATTTGGCAAACAGATCGGTCGGCCTTTATTGGTTCATGGTCGGTTCTTTGTTGGCATGCCGTTCAGAATGTGATCAAAACATGAGGATTTATATAATGTAGATTTTGAAGAAGTTTAATGGAACAGAGGACTTTAGATTTTAAAGTCTCAGTTCAGTGTTGTGAGTTGCTGATAACAGCACAGAACAGAAAAGACATCCAAGAATCCAGATTTTTAGATTCTAATCTTAATTTCATTGACATTTGATAATTATATTTTCAACGCCTAACTGGCTCTACAGAAGCTGCTGTAAATCCTTTACATACAACTTTGACTCGTCCATAAATTCATTCAGTCTTTGTTTTGTAGTGATTCACGCTGCAATAGTCTCACTCACACATGACAGAGTCACAGCAGAGAAGTCTCACCTTTCTCTCCAACGAATGGCAGAGACCAGGTGAACACGTCCATGAAGTTGGGCAGCCAGTAAGGGTGAGGGGAGCAGTTAAACTGCCGGATGTTCATCACATTATTCTCATATTTAAGCACCGCAGCTGACAACAAAAACAACAAACACACACACATTGACATTTTCTACTAGATGATGCACACCCGACTCCTGCTGCTGCTGCAAGGTTTCTATCCCGTTGCCATGGTTTCCATCCTTCACTTGTCTTACCTTTGTTATTGTACACATCCAGGTAGTTAGGAGCGGAGAAAATTGTAATTAAAGAAGGGAAGCCTGTCGTCTGACTTTTCCTGTACATTCGATACCTGATGGACAGAAAAACAGTTTTACATACAAAGATAAAGATAAAAAAAGATAAAGAACTGATAAAGGATATGCCTGCAGGGATAAATTCCCATGTTACACAGACTGTGATGTACATTTTAACTGATTAGTAAAACTGATACCGTCACTGAATAAAACTTTGCATTAAAACAGAAATTAGTTCATTGGCCCATTCGTGCATCTTTCACATTACTGTTTAGTTTTTTCTATTCATTGGAGAAAAAAATGTAAAACATTTCGCCATAGTTCTTGTTCTCCAAAATTTGTTTTTATTCAGTTTTAGTCTTGTTTTCATCATCAGTGGATATTTTACATCATACCGAGACTGTGACAAAATATGATAGTTTCAGCCTGTAGGGACATTTGCATCTATGACTATAAACATGGAGATACAGCTTTCCTAGGCGTGTACAGACAATTATTAATGACAAAATTTTTGGTTTCTATGTTGTTCTAAAAGCTCAAAATAAAATAAAAAAAAGAATATAATGCATATATTTAATAAAAATGGAAAAGAATATGATAATATAGCATATAATACAATAAACACAATATAGTATTATAATATAGTAATGTATGATGAAGAAAGCCAAAGCGGCAGATTGATGTTAGACAGGAGGTGCATCTGCATCACTCACCCTGCATCCTGGGCTTCATGTGCCCGTATTACAGACAACAGGTTATTGTTCATCAGGAAGTCGCATACTGCTGGGTAACTGAAAACAGAAAACAAGGAGTTATCTGTGAACAAACATCAGGAGACATGTTTTTTTTCAGGGTAAGATGATGCAAATTTGCCAAACTGTGTTCAGTTCTTGTATCCTCCTACAGCTCGGCTCTCTCTCAGTCACCTTGGTTGCTATGACAGTTAAAAGGGCTGCTTGAATCAGAGTGTAACAAGAGATGCTTAGAAGTGCTAAAATTAAGGATCAGGGCTATACCCACAGGAGGTGTGGGAGTTCATATGTGATCTTAACACAACTGACAATCCATTTCATCAAATTACAACCAAGAGCCCGATTCACAGACGTACATAATACATTTATTACAGTGATTTTGGTAAAGCAAACACTACACACATTTGTCTCTCTGTATTTTTACATTGATCTGACAGCATTTGGTTCATACTCGGGTCGTGCTCAAGTGCCTTGGGCGTTTATTCAGATCTGAGACCAAGTGTCAGAACATTTGTGTAACCAGGTGCAGGTCTGACAGGGGCTGCTAGTTTGGTCTTTAAGGTTGTGTTGGCACTGAACAGTGAGTGAGTGGGTCCGGTTAACTCACGGCACAAACAGCCAAATAAAACTAATCATGAGAGGAAGCAGTAATCACTAATAGATCTATTGGAGTTGTTAAAGAAACATAGCAATTTGGTGTAATATTTTCCTGATGAACCATTTAAATGTTGTGTTACTAAAACAACCCAACGCAGGATAAAAGAGGCTTTTGAACAGCAGCTGCATTCCCCACACTGTGACCTCCATGGTGTCAACATTGCAAATTCAGTACAAATATTAAAACAGAGCAGAGAATGCTAATATTTATTTTCAGTATCTGTCTGACAGCGGATTTAACCGGTGGTCACTTATCCAGAGATAAGCCATTGTTTGTAAAAGCTTTAATCGGCTCAGGTTAACAGAGTGAGCTGCTTTTTGTCTTTTTCCATGTTGAAACATTTCCAGCAGCAGAGAGTCGTACCTGTAGAAATAAGAGCAGCCTCTGACACTGTTGTGGCAGAAGTGTTCCTGGGTCTTTTCTGAGCCATAGTCTTCCCCCGGGTCCGACCACAGCAGATCACACATCGGCCCAAACGCAGGAGGTTCCTTAAACCGGTCCAGCTGCACACAGAGACATTTCGCAGCTATAATGACTGCAGCTAGGAAAAACCTACTCAGCAGTGATTCATTGATATTAATTCTGCAAGCTGTCCAGTTCATATGCTTCACAGTATATATTCCTGCTTCATGTGCCTGTCCAAAGATGGTTTTGGGGAGGAAGAAAAACCACTGCATCATGTTTGACATTTGAAAAAATAAGAACTGCATCCGAGTGATGCATCGCATCCATTTCAGACAGGTAGTTGTGGATTTGCAAGTTTTCTATGAATTAAACTCCAGAGCTGTTATTTTTCGTCTACACGATATTAACCAAGCCATTTTTTTTTACCAAGCATAATCACACATATTCTCCTGTAATAATTCAGCCCTTCAAGTTACCTTTCGTATGTCATCCAGGCAGGTGACTTCAGGGCTCAGACCTCCGTGCACACAGAGGAACTGCTGGTTGAGGAGTGCAGCCAGAGGCAGGCAGTCAAACGCATCCATACAGGCATCATATACACGCTCTGAGTACTTTATTTTACCTGGAGGACACACACATACACACAGAGGTCAGATCAATGAACATATCTTTTAAACTCCCTCTTAGACCTTCAGTGGAGGACACGGTTTGTCTTTAAGTTTGTTTTTAAAAGACAAACTCAAACAAAACAAAGGAGTGGTTGAGGCCAGAGCAGCAAGACTTACACTCCTGCTTGAAAGTGAAGTACTCTGTGAGGTGCCGGCACTCATGGTTGCCTCTGAGGAGGAAGAGGGTGTTGGGATGGTTGATCTTTAGAGCCCACAGGTACAGTACACACTGCAAGGAGACACACAGACACAGACACACACAGACACACACAGACACACACACACACAGGGATAGTGAGGAATGAATCATCACATCAACACTTCATTCAAACACTAAAAATAGCTGATACATTAATAATGTCAGTGCTGTAATAAGAAACTAAATATGATCTACTCATCGTGGTTATTGAACTGGTTATTAATAAGCACAAGACGTGTACGAAAAATATCAATACACTACAGTATCACAATTTTTTAGTGATACTGTACTAATTCTCACTGTATCAATTTTTGATTACTAGTTTACATGCAGAAATTTGTGGCTATGCTTCATTTTGTGTTGTGTTTAAAACCCCGAAAGCAGTTTGACTCTTCCACCCCATATATCACTTTGGTTACAGTATTGCAATATATCGCGATATATTGAATAGTAACCCCTGTAACATAACGTACCTGATACATACATATAATATTGCAATTTTTTTTTCAATTTACAGCCCTAATAAGAACCCATTTATTTATTTATTTTTTGCACAATCCCAAATTTTAATGGAGTACTGATTACAGTTATGATCCTGGTCTCTCCTGAAAGCTCTCTCTTTGGATTTTATCATTAAAGAGTCCGAATCAGCCTAAATGATACTGTACCAAAGTTACAGAGAAACCAGCATGGTAAAAATCTAAGCTTCCTTCTCTGTGAGCTTAGAAACACACTGGAGCCACATCCTGTTCGCAATGTGACAATGGGGACACATAAATTGGGCTTTCTGTATTATTCTACAATGATTGCTGGAGGTGGGCACCAAAAAAGGCAATGTGGACTGAAAAAAAGACACTCTGCGTTCAGACATCAGAATGTCCCAAATCTGTTTTATTTGCGCATATGTGACTCAGACCTGTTTTTTCATAACAGTGTGAACAGCATAAATCACATGGAAGCAAATCTTTTCAATCCATATTTGGCCCACTTTTCATATGTTGTCCTAAATCGGATACAGGCCTGCAACATCAGTCTTAACAGTTATTTGCCTTACTGTGTCTTGCTGAGTCTTGTAGAGAGGCACTCACAAATATAGGAGCCCTTGACATCCTGAAACTTTGTATGAAATCTGTTTCTGTGAAGCCATGCACGTCAAGATCCCACCACTCCTGGATACATCCACACACCTCTGTACAGAAGTGGTAGTAACTGCTCCACAGAAAGCTATAATTATCGATTTGGCTCCCTTTCTTCTCATCGTTGTCAGCTGCCCACAAATTCACTGGCCTTCACTGAACATCAGCTTAAAATGAAACCGTCAGTGGTCTTCATTTTCATGTCCGTATGACATATGATGTTGTATGACATGTTATTGTTCCTCTACGCACGCAAGTCAATTTAGGACTGTGACCAGTTCACACTGGAATTTTACCGGACCCATTTAAAAATAATATCAGCAGCCAAACAAACAAAAAAAAAAGGATCTGAGCAATGAATCAGAACTGAGCTCCAAGGCTTGCAGTATGAACATAATGATATCATAGGGTCAGAGCTGTTGGCAAAAATCAACACAACTGTATGAAAACTGGAGAGTTTCAAAGGCTATCTGCCATCACAGACAATGGAAAAGGTGATGAGTTACTGTTGTCACCGTTTTCATTAGGATCTCAACATGTTGGAACAGATATCATCTAGTTTGTGGTAACAGGTTGCTGCACATCAACAAGTGAACACAGAGAACAATGAATTACTCATTACTTTATGAATGTCAAGTCCTTTATTTTGGCGATTTCATCATATTCTTGCCTCTGAGCATTTGTGTATGCGGAGATAATCAACTTCTACATGTGTAATTGTTATTATTAAGGAGCTGCTGCATGACTGAAACAGTGAGACTGTATCTGACGCTCTTCAAAACAAGCCCACTCTTTTCAGCTGGCAGTCATTCACTCATCAAACCACCTGTTTAATTTTTTCTTTTTTTTTTCTTTTCTGAAGGCGTTGATAAGGATCTGACCAGCTGTTCATCCACACTAAACAGGCCTGATCACAGAAGAACCAGGAGGAAAACAAGTGGATGGATTCATGAACACTGTATCGTCTCTAGAAATATTTCAAGAGTGTTAACGGCTCAGTGTGCTGCTATAATGTAGGCCGACACAGAACTCTGTGGAGCTGATCTTTTTGACAGTTTATTTCAACAGTCTGTAGTTGCAGAAGTGTGTCAAAATTATAGGCAATCACATGATATTGTAAAATCTTTAGAGACAAACGGAAAGCTCCTCCTGAGGCTGTTTGAACAATCAGATCAGGTGTAAATAAAGGTAAATGTATCCGTTTCTCCGAGACCTTTTCACCTCCTGATGTAAGTACAGCAGTAACAGCCTGTGGAAGTACCCACCACAGTGCCTTTGGTGGCAGCTGAAATGACACCGAAATCGGCAATAGGAGGAAAGCAGCTGATGTTATTTGAATTGTAATTAGTGTTTGTAGATCTACAGAAGCTGCATTCAGAACTGAAATCAGGTGTTTAAAGAGACAAAACAGTGTTTATTTTTCCACTTGGATGTGCCGTTTCCTACATAAGACTTAAAGACATAAGACAAAACAATACAGCGACAATCACTGATTAAAGAGGGTGAAAACAGGCAGAAGAAAATCTGACCCAACAACGCTGTGATATTTGATTCTGTGAATATCATCCAGTCGTGATTCAGACCGTTACAGGTCTGTGGTTGATCTTCAACTGGAACATGTAGTACAATACACATTGTCAGGTAGTCTGAGACTGTTCAAATCTGTCTGGAAAACGTGGCTTTCTGAAGATAAATGACTTCTAAATTAATCTAGTTCAATAGAGCATCTGCTACTCCAAAATGTATCTGACCTCGTTTCTGACTAGGTCTTTGAAACTAGATTAAACAGCTCCCTGTCTAAGCAGTGAAGAAAGTGTTCCAGGACATCCACTAATCCTAACAAGGAAGCATGACAACAGCTAATAAAAATGTCATGACATCCATAGCTGCACAAAACACACAAGACTCCTTCCAGAAAACACACTCAATCCTTCCCTTGGATTGTTTTGGAAACGGTACACAGACTGAGGCTGGACGAAACATGCAAGGCGAGTGTGTGCATGTAAAGTTGTGTGTTTACATGGGTGTGTGTGGGGCGCAGAGTGTGGCAGTCGGGAGAATGAGGAGGCAGACAGTGCGCCTTTCATTTCCTACGACTATTTAAAACTGTGTGGGGCCGAGGCTGAGCAGAAGGCCGTCGCTCCAAATGGCAGAAACACAAACATGAGTGTTCGAGGCGGTTGCATACCTCGATGCTGAAGTACCCTCGGTCCACGTAGTCACCGAGGAACAAATAGCGTGTGCTGCTGGGGGATCCGCCCACCTCAAAAAGCTTCATCAGGTCAAAGAACTGGCCGTGGACATCTCCACACACTGGACATACAAAACACAAGATGGTTTATGTGTGTGTATTTAATTTTAAAGGTTATTCTACATTTGTGACAAGTCAAAATAAGGTGCCACTGTTCATGGTAATAAAGGAATATTTCATGCAGTGCAACAGTGTGGCTCATTGATAAATGAACCAAAAAAATTAAAATAGAGCTCTATGGCACAGAGGAAGAAAATAGGTCAGGCTTTGATACACATACAATACTTGTTAGTAGATAGATACATTCACTGTTCCAGCTATTTTAATTATACATTAATCTGCCAATTATTTTATAGATTGTTTGGTCTATAAACTGTCAGATATTTACCAAATTTCTTTAAATTAATAAATTAATTCACTTTACAATCATAGGAGACAAAGAAAACCAGCGAATACTGAATACTTGAATTTTAGGAACGTTTGTTGAAAAGGTTGCTAAAATTAGGGCTGCAGCTAACAATTAATTTTCATTATCAATAAATCTGCCAATTATTTTCTGGATTAATTTCTTATAACTAAATGTTTTTTTTATAAATGTTAGGTTTTGTCCCACCAACAGTACAAAACCTAGACAATTCATTTTACCGTGATAAAACAAATCCTCACATCTGGGCAGTTGGAACCAGCAGATGTTTTGCATTGTTGCTTAAAAATTGACTAAAATGATTCTTCAATTACAATCAGATTCTTCAGATTAATTTTCTGTTGATGGATTAATTAAGTAATTACTGCAGCGCTAACAAGAATGATAAATCTGGCTGCTCATGAATTCACCACCAATTCAGATCAATTCCATTGTTTGTTTGGGTCTTTTCATTGGATTTGTTGGCAATAAAAAAGATGTAGAATGTCATCAAACTGAACCTCTTTGAATGAATGGAAGTGAAAAAAAGAAGAAAGCAGACAAAATACATGAAAATATGGAAACGGTAAGACAGAGAGCACAGTGCAGAAAAAGACAAAAATAGTCAGAGAGCATGAGGGTGGAGGGTTGGATACCTAAGCTAAGCCACATGTCAGGGAGGGCAGCTGCTGCATCTGAGACAGGGTGGATCTGTGAAACTGGCTGAGGTTCCAGACAGCACACAGACCGTCTTTGTCTCACTGCACTGGAATTCAAATGGCCTCACTTGAAGGGCAAACTTGTCTTTGATAAGATGGGATAAAAGATCTGGGCTTCACCTGTGATGGGGGCTTCCACTTCCAGCATGCATTTCTCTTGTCGGAGGATGGCGGCTCCCTCATTGATGATCCGTAGAGCAGTCTCCTCCTCCAGCCGACCCTCTTTCACCAGATGGGCCTTGAGCGTCTCCACGCTGGGCCTCCCGTCCACATACAGGTCTTTGACCGACAGGCGTGTACCGGGAGGATATGGCACCGCTGCAAACATGCAGGAGACAACACGGGTGAAATACGTCAGCAGCAGCAGCAGCAGCAGCAGCAGCAGCAGCAGCAACACACACACACACACACACACACACACACACACACACACACACACACACACACACACACACA
>JBBPCS010000729.1:7946199-7957966 GCA_037974645.1 Hollardia meadi
TTCTGTTCGGATCCAATGTACTTTACTTTGTGAACGTACAGACGTATAGCGAGGAGAGAGTGGACAGAAACAACCGGTTGCTCAGAGTCGCACTGAACTCAGACACACACGCCATCGGTGCTGCCCGAGGCGAGAGCAACGCCCCCTGATGACGTAGCCACTCCTACACTCGACTGACCAATCCCGCAACTTCATTACTTACTTACTCACTCACTCAGCCACAGAGCAACCCATAGGGATGGCCCTCTGCGGTCCAGCCAAAAAGGGACCAAGCAAAAACGGCAACAACTCCAGGATCATCATGTCTTGTATGAGAATATGATCGTAACAAAGTACACTTTATAACTAATATCGCTTAAAAACATCCAGTTTAAAATCTGTGCAAATCTGGAGCATTTGATGGGTGGTGGTAATGAGATGTAGTTTATCTGACAGGGCTGTGAGGAAACGTCACACCTAAAAAGGGTGGGAACCACTGCCTTGGAGGATAAACTATATGACAAAAGGCCAGGTGTTGTGTTGACCACATACTGACAGGTGAGATTATTAGCTCTCTAAACAGACCTGTATAACATAATTTCTGCTACTATATCTATCAAAATATGTGGACCAGTCAAAATAAAATAACGGAGGCATCGCATTTGGTAACAGCTGTTAAATACAGTGTGTGAAAAAAGTATAGTAGAAATGTTTGCAGTGGGAATATTGTGAAAATGCCTAATTGGGTCACAGAATTTGGTGCAACACCAGTATCGAAACGTCATAAGGTGGAGATCAAAAAGATACCTCAAAAAAAAATCATCCTTCCCACAACCTGTCAGGAGTGAGTGAGTGAGTGAGTGAGTGAGTGAGTGAGTGAGTGAGTGAGTGAGTGTTGAGTGAATTGGCTGCATGCAAACATGCCTGGACAAGCTACACATGTGGGCATCTTGGCTGCAGCTTATGATTATCATGATCAATTAACCTGCTGAATATTTTCTCAAATGATCAACTGATCAAGTCTCTAAAATGTCAATAAAATGCCAGTCATACTGGTCTACAGTGATATCTTCAAATGTTTTGTTGTGGAAAGCCAAAAAAATCTTATTTTTTTTAAACTGAGAAAAGCACAAATCCTCACATTTTAGATGCTGGAGCCAGTCTTGAATTTGTAAAGTGGTATCTTGGGGGAAACTGTCTCTACAGTTGGTCTTGCAGTTTTTCTTGCTTTTAAAAATTCATTTTCTAAAATAAAAATAAACTGCTGTTGGAAAGGGAGGGGTTTCTTATAATCAGGCCAACACACACACACACACACACACACACACCTCCTGCATTCATTACCAACACTGCAGCGTTGCATTTACTTCCATAACCATTAAATGTTACACCACACGAAGTAAACTACCGTATAAAATCTAATTTCTATATGACACAGTGTAGTTTTTGTTCATAAAGAGCAGCCAGTTGCTCTGGGCTTCGTACTAACTTGCTCGGTGAACCTGAACTGCATGTGTACGTTAACAGTTGAATGTCAAATGCATAGCTGACATCTGGCACTCCGGACAGCTAAGCTAGAAAGCTAACTCATTAGCAGTCGCTGGATTGATTAACTTGCATAACCTCGCCACCTCATTCCCTTGATGTGGAGAGGCGCTAGTAAGCACCATGATCCACCGTGCTCGACTAAAAAACCTGTAAATTAACAGTTACCGGGGCTGACTTGCCATTCA
The DNA here is from genome assembly GCA_037974645.1 of Hollardia meadi. Lineage (NCBI taxonomy): Eukaryota > Metazoa > Chordata > Actinopteri > Tetraodontiformes > Triacanthodidae > Hollardia > Hollardia meadi. The sequence goes on from JBBPCS010000729.1 coordinate 7,947,912, forward strand.
GCAGCACGATAAGCTGCCCTGCTTTCATTTAGCAAACTAGCTCTAACGGCAGCCACCGTTAACTTCCTGCACCCGAGGAAATTTTTGTGAATTCATGTCACATACCTTTAATAGGCCGTTCAATGGTGGAGAGTTTGTTTTGGTCTTTCGCCGACATCCTCCCTCCTTGTGGGCTGCGGGTCGGGGAATTTGCTAAATTCCTAACTTAACTTGATAAATTCCTTACTAGCTAGCTAGCTAGAGTGAGCTAGCCGCGCTAGCTAGTGTGTCAGCGGCTGGGAGCAGCAGCGCTTCGCTCCGCAGACAGGGCGACCGAGCCAAGCTGGGCTGGAGCTAAACCTGACGGGGGAAGGGAAAAGGGGGGAGATCTCTTTAACTATCAAATTAAAGCTTTTCCTATGCCCTCCGCTCTGCGGTACAGTGATGCCAAGCCGCTGTCAGTGTCTGTCAGATGAGTCGACTGGTCCAGGAAACGGCTCGGGCACCGCCGCTGATGCCTTCAGGAGCAGCAAGCAGTGCGTCAGATCATATCTCAACTTTATCCCTTTATTCTTGGACGAGGTGCATCTGTTACAGGCCGCTGGGCTTTGCTTTTTTTGTCGTGATCCGATGTGTCGTCCAGACACTCTGTCGGATTACAATAATCCGCCGCAAGCGGATTTCCTACAACATGGCTCAACGCGGGGGGCTGTGGGTAGTGTAGTATTAATGCGATATTAATGCGATGCGTTCACAGTCCACTGAGCCGCAGACACTCGCTGTGTTTACTGCAGCACTAGAGGAATGTTATGGCCTATCAAGATTGAATTTCCTTATGAATTCTAAATCTACGTTTTATAGAAAAATTATTTGAAAAGTTAATACATGATATTGCATAGCCTACATTTTACACAGCAGCGGTGTGAAGCTACTAAGTAGCCTATTACTCAAATACTGAACTCATTTAGTAAAGTAAAATTAGGGTACTTTACTTAAGTATCCCCATATTATGCTACTTTATACTTCTACTTCTATACATTTCAGAGGGTAATATTGTACTTGTTACTTATTTTTGTACCTTTTTTATTTGATATCTTTAGTCACTGTTCAGAGTCAGATTAATAATAGGCCTACAAAATATAGCCTAATAAAATAAATGATATTATGGATATTATGGATAAAGATAATACTTTGATTATCCTTGGTGAAATTCACAAGCTACCTGGCAGTATATAAAGTAATTAGTGACTGCTGTGAGTGGGCCTACTTTTGCTTTTTGTACGTCAATTATGTTTTGATGGTAGGCCTAATACTTTTGAAGTTTTAATTCAGCAAAATTTTGAAGCAGGACAGAGTATTTCTACACTGTGGTATTACAATTTTTACTTAAGTAAAAGATCTGAGTAGGCTACTTCTTCCACCACTGGGGAAAAAGATAACAAATTAAACTGAATAAACTGAATAACTCAACATTAGCAACATAGCAGTGTAAAAATACCCCATTACAAGTAAAAGTCCTGCATTTCTGACTAAAAAAATTACACTTATTGCCTAAAAATGTACTTTACAAAGCACTGAATGGCATACATTAACATGTTAGGAGCATTTTAATGTTGTAGAAATTTTATATAAAATGTTCATCTGCAATTTAACCAAAGTATAACTGTTATAAATAAATCTAGCGGAGTAAAAAGGTACAATATTCCCTTAAATCTCCTAATTTCAGTATTTTAATGAATGTTTTTCCACCACTGGTTTGCTGACACTGTATGAGGTGTTCTGACAGCAAAAACGTAATAGACAACCACACCAACATAGGAATAATGGTCTTTTAAGTTTCTTATAGAATTTAAAATTTGTTTGGTTAGGGTACTGAAACAACAACTTGTTTGTTTGTTTGTTTAAAGTAGCGTAGTTGTCGTAGACAATTCTAAGTAGATCTGGCCTCTAATTTGGCATTATATAAAAATACACTAAACAGCATTTTGAAAAGAATTTCACATTTTAGAATTGTCATATCCTTCAAGCAAAACACAAGGGGGTTTAACCTTTAGTAATGTTTGTGCTGCTTTTTAGGTCCTCACAGTATACACAGTTAATTTGTAAAACATCAAAATGAGCCATCTATTAATTAGATTCTTTCACAATATACAAAGACATATCAAATTGTTAGTTTTTTTAAGGAAATTGTTTTTTCTCAGGAGTTTGGCATCCGGTTTGTCACTGAATTTTTACACATTATAGAGATCAGTTTCAGCTGGGTGAACAAATTGCTACTAAAAACTACTGATTACCAAGGCTCTGTCATGTATAGAAAAGTCATTATTGATTAACAACATTTATTTCTATATGCCACATGAACGCAACACGAGGAGCTAAACAGAATGACTATAGCGCCATCATGTGGACACTGATCAAACTGCTTCAAATACAATTTTGACATGTTGACCATGTCGACAATCATATATTTTATCACTTAAAATCCACAATGTTCAGACATTTCAATGGACATTTTCTATTGTTGTTGTTTTTAATGCTCTGTTAGGCTACTTTAGGACAAGATTTTATGTTTTTATATAAAACCAAACCAACAACCACCAGGGCAGTCAAGATTTATGATGGATTATTAAACATCTAGAATCAAAGATTTTTTTCTGAGCCGTCCCTAGTAGAATATAGATTTGCTTAGAAAAATGTTACAAAATACATTTTTATCAGAACTACTAAGAGTGTCGGATATGATGTCAGGTTGCAGAACAGTAACACAACTAGTCAGTGATGTCGGTGTGGTTTTTGTTAAAACTGACTATAAGAAACTATGAACTCAGAACAGCCTCTTAACTAACAGTACATTAATAACAACAAAGATTTAGTCAAGTCAAACACAAGTGTTTTTTTTTACAGGTGAATCCCAAACAGGAAGACATTTTTTTAAACAGACCAATAGAGCCAGAGCATATGTTGTTCCAAAATGAAAAAAACAACAACTTTCCTCTTATCCCTTATTTAAAAACTCACCTTAATACAAGAATAACAGGCTAGAAGAGAAATGTCTGACATCCCCCCTCCCTCCATATCTGAAATGAAACACTGTAAATAGAAACACTTTAAAAGGTTTTGATCATCAGCAGCAGTTGTAAGGCCTCCAGCAGAGAAGCAGGGTTTCATCAAACATCTTGGGGAAGTTTGCAGGGCTGGGGGGGTCCCACTTCGATCCCGGCTTGTCCCCGAAGACCCCGCTTCATTCAGACTATCATCACATCCTCTCCCTGCATCCCGGACAGCTGCTGTATTTAAACTCTTTGCTGCCAAACAATCAGACTGACCCACTGCAGCATCACACAGAGAACCAGCAGGAGACGATAGTACATGCTCAAATCATTTTACTTGTTGTGTCAGAAAGATTCCCGTCTGATTTAAAAGTGTCATTTTTTTAAATTGAAAGATGTAGTTTAGTTTGTTCAGCAGCTATAATGACCAGTATCATCGTTATTATTATCACTCCTGAACGCATCCTCCACTTTTGTTTTTTATGTGCATGGGGAACTACAACACAAGTTCTATTGTACAATCTTGTGCTGCATAATGACAATAAAATTTTGAGTCTTGAGTCTTAAATCTTTAAATTGTGCTCAGCTGTAGTCAATTACCATTAATTGTGTGAGTTGCACAAGCAAAAACATGAAACTGTTAGTTGTCATATCCGTTGATGATTCTCACTTTGATGTTTAAAATGTGAAGCTTTGGGTTTCGAAGTTACTTTACATATTCAGATCATTAAGACAAAATAGAATCAACTATCAAATACACAGTGTATTATTATAGATTAAACTACCCAGCAGTACATTAAGTTCAAATTAGACCCACATGTACCAGCTGCAACATTAAACAACATACAACAAAATAATATATTATTCTGAAATGTAATATATTATTCTGAGTATATTTACTTTTGTTACTTTATTTTGATGCTCATATTTTTTGTATAATTTGGTTGTAACTTGTTTTTCTACACTGTGGTATTACTATATTTGCTGCACAAAGGTGGCAAAGCAAGCTGCATACAGCCTCACAGAGCTGATAACGTAGCTGTAGATGTGTAAGACTCTTAATAAATAATAACTAACTAACTAACTAACTCCTTATTTATTAATGAATAGCTAATACTTAAGATTTTAGACCACATTTTCAGGTGCTCTATCGCACAAATCCAGGCCTGGAGTAAAATTCATAGAGCACATTTGGTCAGAAAGTTCCTCACATTCAGCCCTCCTGTTCCTTTGACTTTACCAAACTAAATACATCACTCTGCTCTGTCTTTGAGTTTACAGAAATCAAATGTTTTCATACATTGCTTCAGGCGAGCAGAAAGACAAAGAAGAAGGAAGGAGGCGCCAAAAGAGCTCAGAGAGCCTCCTCCAACATTTTCTCCATGTTTGAACAAACTCAGATCCAAGAGTTCAAAGAGGTAGAAAGCCATTAGGTTCGTGAGAGATTCATTTCAAGTCTTCATCTTGTAGTTATACCTGTTTCTTTCTTAATGGGCCCCATCAACTTCACCATGTCCCTCAACCTGTTCGGGTAGAAGCTGCACGGTGAGAACCGCAGTCGCACAACAGCAGTGGATGGAAACGCTAAATCTGGATGGAAAACTTGACCATATAGTCTCACTTTAAAATGAGCTAACTGACTCATGGCAGGGCTAATGAGGAAAATGAACATGACTCATGCATCAGTGGCGAACTCAGGTTGTCTGGGGGACAGGGAGGGTGAAAGGGCACCAGCTGCATGTGGTGGGGCACCAGTGTGCAGAAAGCTGTGATGCATTTATGGGGACAGTTACAAACCCTGGTTAAGATTCAAATTGTTGTATTATTTGGCTCATTTTATAACTAACCTCTGTAATATAGGCTATAAACACACAGGGAACTACTTTTTCACCATTTAGAAGCCCATGGAGGCCAACTCATTTTCTAGTATGGAGGGCAGCCTATACGGCACTGAATCATGTTTTCTTCAGTGGGACCCGAGAGGGCACTTTATCATATTTTATCTACCACAGAGGCATCCAAGAGGACACTGTGGCCACCAGGCCTCAAGTCCACCAGTGTGAACTCACACTGAGCTGCCGACAGGCGCCATCATACTGTATGTCCGTCTCTGGTTCATGTGTGCAGGTACAGACCCTGAAGACACCATCTTAAACGCTTTCAAAATGTTTAAACCCAACGCCAAAGGCTTCATTCACAAAGATGAGTAAGTTGTCAGTGGTGTGTTTCGAGCTCTTTTGCTGCTAAGAGAAATTAAGAGATTCTGATTTGTATTTTTGCAGATTACAGGTAGACACTAACATGTTTATTGACGTAAATATTGTGTTGCTTCAAGGTGAAACTTTGATTGATGAATGCTGCAACATCTGCATCTTATCAAGTGTCCATTATTGAGTCCAAAGTTCTTTAAACGAATGGATCAATCTTTGTACAAATATATTTCTTGAATCTACCGCAGCGTTCGGCCTGATTCAATGCTGACACTCATTTATGGGAAACAGAAAACTTGAAACATGGCGAGATGCAGAGGTGGTACTCAGATGTTGTACTTCAGTAAAAGTAGTAAAACCACATAGTGAGATACTGTTACTGTTGCAGCTGGTAAAGGTGGAACTCCCGTCATTGGTTCATCAGTATTGATGAGTATTATTGATCTGTCTAATTGCAGGTGAAGCAGATGTTCCAGTCGTCTAATATCGACGCCACAGGAAAGTTGGATTACAAATCTGTGTTACATCATCACGCATGGGGAGGAACAGGAAGAATAAACTGAACATACATCTGCTGCAGTTTGAAGTCGAGAAGCATCATGTTTGTCTTTCTTTAAGTTAAAATAAAACAGGGAAATCGACACCAAACCTGATTTAGAATTTGTTGATTTTCAGCCATGTTGATCAGTCAAGTCCACCTCTTTGGTTCAGACTGAAAAATCTCAACACCTGTTAAATGGATTGTGATGAGCTTTGGTTCAGACATTCATGTTCCCCTCAGATTGAATCCTACTGATTTTGGTGATCGTCTTATTTTTTTTCCTCTTAACACCACTGTGACATTCATACAATAACTTTAAATAATTATTTTCCCCAGGAAATGAAGAGAGGGTTTCTGGATTTATAGCACCAGAAGCCTATATATAAGAATGAAAATGTTAGCATTAGAGAGTTGTCATATGGCTTAATGAAAGTTTAAGCCAGGCTTGCAGCGTCAGTCCACCTCTTTGAAATATCTCAGCAACTATTGGATGGATTGGGAGGAAATGCAGTTCAGACATTCATGTTCCCCTCAGGATGAACTGTAAAAACTTTCGTCCTCTGACATTTCATCCAACGCCATCATGAGGGCAACATTTTAATGCGTCCAATACTTTGGTTTATGACCAAATACCTGCAGGACTGACATTCCTTTACTGCTAAACTAAGATTGTCAAGCTGCTATGTTTGCAAGCTGATGCTAGCATTTAGCTAGTTGATGAACTATGAGCAGATCTAATGCTGGACTGCTGTGACACAGCTGTGAGTCGAACAGTGATAGGACAGGAAAATGAATATTCATAGGAAATGAAAAATAAACTTTATTGGCACAGCATATGCAATATATTCTAAAATTAAGACACTCCAGCATCCACTATGAAAAAAGAAAATCAAATAGCACCATCAGGTCACCTGAGTTCAAGTCATTTTAGTCTAGTGATGTGCAGCTCCCAGTGTCATCTTTGCTGGTATCAGGAGTGAAGTCTGTATAAATGTGTCATCTGAGGAGTCCGTGGTGACATGTGGCAGAGGTCAGATGCAGCCTGCGGCTCGAGCGTCTGTAAAGACGAAGAAGGCCAGCGAGTACGCGGGAAGCAGCAGATGTTCAGCCGGAGGCAGGCGGCTTCCTTTAAGGTCAGGAAGAGTTTTGTCATCCACCATCTTCAACGCTTCTCCGTTCAGTTTCACAGACCTTCGTGAAAGACAAGGGTCAGATCATTAACTCATTTTAGCCAATGAAGTGTTATTGATCAGATCATGAAAGATATTGTCTCCACAGAGAAGCTCCTCACACTTGACTCAGTTATCAGTAGAGAATAAAAAAAGCCGAGACCACCACTCAGAGTGAGGGAGGACACAGTCAGCTGACCACTCGTGCATTTAAGTTAGCTGCTGATTGTGTTTACAGCCAAACAACAGAATGGTTCATTAATTAAAGGGTACAAAAATTGACTTTTTAAAAAATCAAAATAACGACAGAAGACAGAGTTACTGCTCGAGCAGAAACTATTGGTCAATCGGCAAAAAAAGTCAGCAATTTATCCTGCTCAAAAGAGAGCTCCAGACATTTAGTCTATAACTATACAAAGTCAGGGGACTCACAAGAGGCAGTAGAGGTTGAGATATCCTGACTTTTAGTCCAAAATCACTGGATCCTACATTTCCCATAATGCAGCTGGTGCAACATTTGTGGTCTCCAAGCTGAAGCTAAGATCGCCCAGATGATATCACTATGACATAATCAGGCTCAATTCTAAGTTAATAAATCTTCTCTGGAGCCACCGAAGACATTATACAACTGTTTCCACAGGCTGAGTCGAACTATAACCACGACCAGTAAACTGAACTTTATGTGTCAAATCAGTGCGGTGCTCCTTTAATGTAGAAAAGCTCTAAGAAAAGCAAACTGTGAAGAAAAAGAACAAACTAAATGAGGAAAATGATAAAACTGTAACACATAAGCTTTGTGTTTTTTCTTCCCTTGCATTTGGCTGCCTCGAAGAACCTTTCACATTTACAGCAAGTGAAAAAACGTGATTTTTCACATGACACAGGGAGAGAAGATTTCCTGCTAACACAGTGATAAATGGGTATATAGACCAGCACCTGGAGTACAGCCCTTCCTCCCCTGGCTGCTCAGACTCAAGAACAAAAGCCTCCACTGTGCTGGCGGAGAGGAGCGCAGGAATGGAGATCCTGGCCGGCTTCTTACTCACGTTCATAGACATCAATGTGACCGCTCTGCTTCTGTAACTACACAGAAAAATACAGCATTTCAACGAGTTACTACATAATGTTTATTAAAAAATAAAACGTGATCTTAAAGCAGTAGTACCTCTTTTTGTTTGCACAGTGCAGATACAGCCTCACGCGTTTACTTCTAGCAAAGTTGGAAATTAGTTTAATTTTCAAGACCTCCTGTCCAACGAGTCTCTTGTAGAGAACAGACAACCAATAATCCTAAAAGAAGAGACACAATTAGAGGTCACACAGTATGAAACATACGGCTAAACAGAGGTGGAAGAAGTGTATAGACCATTTAATTGAAGATACATTAATCATGTATCACCTTATAAGGTGGTATAAAGCCAATATTCACTCTATTTTAGCTCTGTTTTTGGTCTCCACCAACTCCTGAGCGAAAGATCTGACTCTTTACTTGCTAAATGCTCCATTATGTTTACCAACTGGTTTCTAACTTTGTCTGCTGTTTGCTGCTGAGCAGGTAGTGTACAGTGGCTTTCTACAGCGTGTTTGAGAAAAATCAACCCAGTTTCCAATGCAGTAGGCAGCTGTTTGCTCACATTTTAACCAGCTGACTTATATAAGATGATAACATGTCAGATGATGTGTTTACAGCTTGTTCTGATGCCCCCACAGGACAAATCTTAATCTGTAAAGTAACTAGTAACTAAAGTTATCACACAAATGTAGTATAACAAAATGTACAATATTCCACTTTGGTGAAAGAGTAGCAAAAAAAAAAAAAAAAGCACCTTAAAAATGTACTTAGGTACAATTGTTAAGTAATTGTACTTGTGTGTGTTATTTTCTAACTCTTGCTAACTTTAAATAACACTGATGAACCTGGACTCAACATAGAATTAAATCTTAAATTAAATACACATATAGTGTCAAAGTTTAAACATAAAGAGAGTTATAAATGATAAACAAGCCTTACAGGTAGAGGATCCAGGTTGTCGTCGACCAGGTGATAACTCCCACCACCAATAAATACCTGTCTCATCACAACATCCAGGCCCAGACTGGCTGACAGGCCGAGTTTGTCCAACCACCTGTAGACAGCAAGTATTCACAACACCGAAACACGTGTTAATAACACTGAAACGTGTTAATAAAACAGACATGTTACATTGAAATGTGTTATTAACACAGAGACATGTGTTCATAACACCAAAAAACATGTGTTAATATGTGTTAATTAATTGTGTTAATAAAACAGATGTGCTAATAACGCTGAGACAAGTGTTACTAACACAGTGTTAGTCCCTATGTCCCCGTAAAATTCTATCATGAGCATAGAAGTAAAGTCAAGTCACTTTTTTGTCACTCATCCACATACAAAGTATGCAGCTGAACAAAATGTCGTTCTCATGGTCCAACAGTGCAACATAACACATAAAAACATAATGGAGCTATGAAGACCGGTGTGTTTGCATATGACTGTTAAAGTGCTGTATGCACACCCAAATGTAAACATAGTGTTCCATAGTTCCATGATTGACATAGTAAAATAATAAATACTAGCAAAGTATTTATTATGAGCAGATCATTTAAGAGTGTGTTGCTTTTACTATGAAAAGCACATGTGAGCGTGGTTGTGAGCTGCAGGACTACCTTAAGGTTTGTCATGAGTCTGGGGATGCTGGTTAATCAATAAACTCAATTAACTACTTGTAGCACTCCTGAGAAATCACAACCCTCCCGACAGTCATCCAGGAAATGAGCACTTGTACTCTGTGTCACTGCTTCTTCTCCCTCAGTTTAAATAGTCTTACCAACAATCCAAAGATATTTAAGACTAAAGAAAACAGCAAATATTGACATTAAAAGTCGAGCTGAAACGGCATTTCGAGAGTATCTAACTTCCGTACAGTGACGTATTTCCTTGTGAAACAGGACAGGAAGGTGGGACATAACATTTGGAGGAATTTGATTGGAACGTTGAAACCACCGATGTACCATACTGTTGCTAGCTAGCTAACCACTGAATCTTAGCTCTGTGCCGCTAAAAGTTGAAGATTGATTGACAGGT
>JBBPCS010000729.1:7958066-7974860 GCA_037974645.1 Hollardia meadi
TGTTAAATTGGTGCACAATACGACCAGGGATGTGATCTAAAAGGGTTACAAAGACATTTTCATTTCAGCTCAACTTTCAGAAGCCAGCACCAGTGAGGTTGTTTGTTTGTTTTTTTCTAAAAAGTGAAAGTGATCTTGTTAAAATCGACCACTTGTTTTCCCTCTAAATGAATGGGCAGTGTTTGTGTCTTTACATTTGTCTCCCCATTTGGACTGGACTTATACAAACTCACATGAATCCTGCTGCGAATGTGTCCGACAGTCCTACAGCTCCTCCTCCGTAGGCTGAGCTCGTCTCTCCCAGCCACACCGGCTTCACAGGAGACACCAGCTTTACTTTCTGAACCAGGAGAGTAAGCATCCACTTTAACATCTGCACATCACATACATCAAACGCTGAGGTGTCGTTGTATCCGTCCACTTATACTGCACGTTATTACCTCCAGGACTTCATTGGTCTTTACGGCCAGAGTGTCAAGAATCTCTGGATCTAGAAAATCGTCTAAGGATGTGTCTCTCCCGTTCACATAATAACTAGGAAACAGGAGAGAGTGAATAAAAGAATGAATCAATGAATGGTTTTATTATTCAGACACATTAATCAACAACAAATGAAACAGTCACATACATAAAGCCACCAGCATCTAAATACACAATACATCAGCCTTGTACATATACTGTTAATAAGCTATATATAATGTCCCGGGAGATCTCCTACAATTGGCATTAAATAAATATATTCACACAGGCTCTTAAGTGCAATATACAAATTTAAACAGACATAACGCCCACAAAAATCTAAATCTACATATGTATCAGTTCATATCAGTTACAACCTTGTCATTGGTCAATAAATGGTCTTAATTAACTCTAATCCATATAAAGTAAAGTATAACTTAATCAATCATAAGTTCTTTTTCTCCTCCTGTTCAATTCTTTAGAAATATTTTCAAAGGCAAAAGACATTATTAACAAGGTTTCAATCAAAGCTCTAGTTTCACTTTTGATCAAATCTAGAACTTCAACATTTGTCACTAATGATGATGAATGTACTGAACTAAATACTAACCCACCACTTGTACTATTTCCTGTATCTCATGTTATATATCCTATGTATTCATATTAATACAGATTCTTAATATTCATACATACTGTATATACTATATTATGTTATATATGCAATACTACATATGTATATTAGATTACATACATATTACATTATATAAACATTGCACATTATCTTATCTTATCTTAAAGGTGAACTCACTGGTGCCAGGTGCAGGCGTCTACTGCCTCTGCTCCACTCTGCAGGAACCTACAGCAACAACACACAGTGGTGGAAGCTAATAAGTGGATGGTTGTGTGATATTTACAATGACTTGCTGCAGGAGTAGAATTATCTGTGTGATTTAATCTCTATTGGTACAACAGCAAACAAATCAAACACTATACAGCAGGCATACTAGCCACGTTTAACACTTAACACAGCCTCACATGTGACTGTAATTAAATAACTGCGACTGTAATTCAATTATAGGACAGAAACACCACCAGGTTCAGCTCAGCTGCTTTTCAAGATAACGCAGATCTTTCTATAGTTTTAATTAGTTGTACATATCTGCGGACAGTGAAAAGAAAAATATAAATAAAGAGTCAGATTTAATGTGTGTCAACGTTTTTATCTTAAAGGGGAACTATTTACATGCATCTCTATGGATGAAAAATTCCTCTTAGCAATTAGAATTATCGTATTTCCTCCCCTTTTAAGAAACTGTCCCATACTTTCTTTGTATTCTGTTTATTTTGCAGCATGTAGGTAATTCTTTCTAGCGCCAAACATGGTACCATCTCCTTAAGATAAGCAACTGTAGATGGTCTATTTTTTATTGTTCCAGTTGAGCACTAATAGCGTTTGTGTTTGCAAAATCCTTAGGCCATAAATTAATGATAAATGATGAGAGTTCTAAGGGGAGGTGTCATTAAAACCAACTCTTCCTTTATGGCTAGTGTCTGACATCTAGAACCCACCTGCTGTAGTGAGGGAGGTAATTGATAAATTGATTTTAAAAGCACCATAAATGTTACCTGACTGCATCAGTCAAAGCTTTGCTGTTCCGCATATTGATGTTATTTTAGGCCATTTGGCAGTAGATTCAACTAATTTTATTTTATTTTTTTCAATCTCATATCTCTCAATGTCATAAAGTGCATCTTGTTACATCTTAATATAATTAAAATTATTATTACACATTGTTCAAAGGCAGAGCTCATTTTTTAAATTTTTGTTTTCATGTTTGTTATTTTAGTTAATGTGGACTGCAATGCGAAACGTTCAATGAAATATTATTCCAAGTTCCGCTGACTCTATAGAAACAGTGACAGTGTGACCTCTCACCCCTCCAGGATGTCTGTCCTGTGGTCTCGTGGCTGACCGATGTCTGGCCCGTACAGCCTGGCGTCATGGTAAAATTTGGATTCTGACATCATCTGTCTGAGACGTGTGAAATCCTGTCCGAGCTGATATCCATCCACTCGTATCCCTGCCTTCTTCTCATAGCTGTTGGGCTCTGAAGACAAACAGACAATACTCTGTTTGACACAGACTATCAAAAGCAGCGAGGTTCATTTAAAATAAAACAGTTTCTGATGTCCCACTTCCTGTGGGCCTTTCTGTGTAACCAGAACAGAAAGCCACTCTTCACAGAACAAACAACTTGCCCACATGATCAAATAACATGAAATGACTTCCTGAATGCCTCACATCACATGAAAACACGGAAGCGAAACTTGAACCTCAGATAAGACAGGGTTGCAATATTACTGTGCCTTAACTCCAATAATGAACAAAAAGCAGAAGGAAGAAGACACTACAGGCTACAGTGAGAAGCCGTTTTAAGAAATGACTGAACCTTTTTAGCCTTGCTAATAGAATGGCTTTAGTGATGCAGATATTTGTTGGTTGCAATTTAAAAAGCCTTTCTTTTTTGACTACCATTAATTTAAAAAGCCCATAACAAATTTCATAATTACATGTTATTTTCTAGATTGATATAAATATAAATGCAGTTGTGTACCGTTGCCCAGCTCCCAGGACATCCTGTACTGCCTGGATTCACAGTACTGCAGCAGTGAGCGGGCGTTGCTGCTGTTCCAGCTGTTGTCAGTTGTTCTGAGCAGAGCGTTCAGCCCGAAGATCAGATCCATTCCCGAGCAGTTGGTGAAGGAGTGCAGCAGATCTACAGTGTACTCTGTCTCCGGAGGAAGAGGATAATAGTCACCACATCTGTGTAACTGTATATAAGATGAGGCTGAAAATCAGGCTACAAATAAAGACAATGTCTAAAGGCAATATCTTATCTTTATTCTACTGAAATAAAAATTAGACAGCCAGTGATTAATGGTTTTGTTAATACTATTAATACAGTTTACTGACTTGTTTGTAGGACTGAGATCAACAGAAGAGAAGCATACAGCTGTGTGTCATCTGCATAGAACAACAGGATATATTATGTTTCCTTATGGGAATTAAAACAATCAGTGGTCTGAGCATTAACCCTTGTGGAACCCCTGTGGTAAAATTGATAGACACAAATCAACAAGACAAGAGTAATCAATGACTTCAAATCACTGATTACTCTTAAGGCTCTTTCAGTGCTATGGTTAAATCTGAAACCAGGCTGGAACAAATCATGTAAACTACAGAAGAACATTTCTGCCAACAAAACAAAATCAGGCTGATGAAGCAGGAAAACTCATACCTGTGAACTTCACTCTTCTGTACTTCCTCTGCAGATCTTCTCTCATCAGGATCACTTGTTGTTTAGTCCACTCGTTCTTCAGCCTCTTCTCCAGCCACGAAGGCAGCTCCAGTTTGTCACAGGATTGTTCTAACAACAGACAACAAGAGGGAATGTTATTTATTTGTACATTTCATTACATGCTGTGTTTTCAAAAGAATATCTATCTATCTATCCATCCATCCATCCATCCATCCATACATACATCTATAGATAATTGTCCAGTTATTTATTTACAACTATTTTCAGTAGCTTGCTAAGAAAGGGAAGTTAGTTTGTAGTTTCTGATTATTTTGCAAGAGAGCAAGTATAAACCTGTTCGACATGATGGGAAGAATTAAAAAGAAGTCAACCTTGAGCACAAAGAAACAAAACACATTATTGTTATATACTACTGGTGTTTTTAAGGTTCCGTATTACATCTGGCGTCACCTGCAGTGAAACCTGAGTCCGGCTGATGCCTCTGAGGGGTGAACACCATGAAGTCTTGTCTGGTCCCCCCAAATCTTAAAAAGGCTGGAGTTAATGCTTTTGCCAACGTCCTTATCTTTGGAGAGCTAGAGAAGACAAAACAACAGAATTGTAAAAACCTTAATGATTGATTTCTTGATATCTTGAGAGCAAAAAACACATTTTATCGGAGCAATACATCTGTATATATTGTAAATGGAACAGATTTTTATGCAGAGAAAATCTTTATAATATTAATTATTTCTAATAATTAGTATTTTGATTAGTATGCAAGGCCCTTTTTTCTTTAAATATTATCTGGTACCTTCTAGCCTACTTTTCACTATTTTACACATAGTATGCTACAATGTTTCTATGTAAAATAGTTACTGAGAGTATATCAGATGTAGTGACGTAAAAAGTAGGCTAGAATATTTGCCGAATCTGAAATGTAGAGGTGTTGAAGTGTCAAGTAAAGTATACTACAATAGGCTACCAAGTTGTACTTCGTTGTCATTTGACTGGTTTTTCATTGTTCAAGATTAATTTAATCTGGTAAAACGCAAACAGAAGCACATTTTAAAGCCCTGTTTAAAAACACAAATCCAATCAGCGCATTATTTCGGCCCACAGCTTCCTCAGAGCTGAGAGTAATAATTCATCTCACTGTGGGATCATCACTCAGGAGTTTAGAGGATTTAAGCGGCTTTAAATGGAAGTTAGCGGCAGATCAGGGCACATGTGAACTGAGCGGACAGTAACAGGATTGAGAGAAGTAGTAAAAGCATAAAGCCACGAACACAGCTGCTTCAGTTACAGCTTTATTTTGTGGCCGCAAACAAACAGACACCCACCCTAAAAGGTACATGAACTTCTCGTCTGTAGCCAGGCTGGCATCAATGGTGACGGACAGAAAGCGCTCGTTCACCCGGCGGATCACTGCGGACAAATCCACAAACACGGCTCGGTCCGGAACATCTGAAGAGTTCTGGTTCAGGTTTCTGATGTGGACTCCTTTCGCTTGATAACAGAGGAGAGACAGAAGAACTACCAACCCCGAGACACACTTCATGACTGCAGACTGAGACCTGCAACACATGCTCATGCTCAACAACACTTCCTGCACAGCGTCGTCTTGTTTACAGCCGGGGACGACGTGTTTCCTCCGGCTTCACACTGTTTACAACAGAGCCGGATCATCTCCGGGACGAACAGTGAAGCCAGTGTGGGACTGATCATTCTGACGGTACAGAGTCCAGCCCACACCAGTAGTAGTTAAGATCAGGGAAAGAGCTGTAAATTATAGCTTAAAATATTTATTTTATTCTTTTTCTGACTGTTTCAAAGAGGTAAAAGTAAGACGGTAAGAAGTAAAAGTGGCAATACCACAGAATAAAAATACACCATTATAGCCTACAAGTAAAAGTAGTGCATTCAAAGTTTCACTTAAGTAAGGTAGGCTACAGAATAAAATGAACTAGCAAACTTTACATACAGTATATTAAGCTAGTGTGTGAGAGAGAGTGTGAATGAATTATTAGATTAGATTATTTATAATCAAATATATATAAAGCTATTTATGGCTACGTACAGTATGTGCCTGAAGTAGATTTGGTTCATCGTGTTTTTTTAAGTCTAGTTCTTGCTACTTGTGAACATTAAATAAATTCCCTGGGTGTACGTCCTGCATTGGTGAAGCCAGGCTGTATCTTTAAACCTAGACCCAAGCTCCTGCTCCATGTGTAGGATGCATACTTTTTCAAACCCTAATGGTGAGTTGAGTCCAAATATGTGCCTATTTCATACAGTTAATGATATGCGCATATAGATTAAGTATATGATCAAACCCATAGCATCAAAATCTCACTCCAGGCAAGTACCCAAAGTTGGTAACCTTGATAGTATGCATGCATTGAAAAATCTGTGTGAGTAGTATTCATACAGTTTATAATGAGAAGGAAGTATCCGATTATGCTAAGCTAATTTACCAAATTACACTTATTGAAGTGTTGATAGCATTGCGTTTGGTAATTCTGAGGCATGTTATTTTAGTGAAATGTAGTTTCAGGACAGAAATGTTAACCATACTCCATATTACTTCCGTTACTTTAACAGGTCAGATATTAACATGCAAACATTAGCTTTCTCAGTTGATTCAATTAGCTACAAAGCAGTTACACCTGCAATTGGTGGTGTAAATATTTAGTATAACGTCTAATCTCTATGTAAGGTAAACTACACTGCCACCTGGTGGAGATGCCAATGCACAAACTAACCTATAATGCATGCTGCTATAGCAGCTGCTATAACAAAACAAAAACAACTGGTGTCAGCCGTCTATCAGCCGATACGGCTTATATTTTTCTGGTGCGTGTGTTGAGGTCACTGACTGTCCCTCAGGTGGCAGCATGTTGATTTATATTGGGTAGCAAGATATGTACCATCTCCATCTCAGCTTCACCTGCCTGTTTTCTTTAAACCCTCTCTGATAAAAAAAATATATTTTTAAAACATTCTGCTATAAGATATTGACAGGATTTTTTTTGTTCCATTTTAGATTTCCTTCCTGGCAACGATTGGGGGCCATGACACAAAACGTGTTACATGGAACATCCTTGCCCAAATGTTCCATGATGATGTTGAGAGAAGGATAAAGTGGGAAAAATCCTGCGGCCAGATGGCATCAAAGACAATCCTCCTGTGTGGTAAAAAACTGTTTTTTTTTTAGCAATCTTGGACAGTTTTCAAACTGATGTTAGCACTACATGAAAGAAACACTTCTTCAAAACATTGCACGTTCTCTCGGGCTAAAAAAAGTTAAAACCCGGCTGAAGTTTTGCTGCCACTCAACACAAGAGTGATATCCTGACATAGATAACTGAAGCGATTGCAAATTGCTGATGCCATTGCCAAGTCAAAATAATTTAAAGGAGTTCAACATTTTGGGAAAAAGAAAATCACTCTTCTCTGCTGGAGTTAAATCCTCCACCCAGTATCTCCAAAACTATCTGATCAACTTATCTGGTTTGTTGCACAAAGACAAGTTGAGTTAACTTTGTTTTACAAATTCACACGAACCTTTTTAAGTTAAAGTTTTTTTGACAGTGTAGTTGTCCACCTTTGGATAAAATTTGTGTAAGGGATTTACAGGAAACTATGCATTTGTGTTACCCAACATTATACCTGCCAAACATCAACATGTTAGAATGCTAACATGTTTTTTTATAATTATTGTTTTGGGCTTTTCTGTGCCTTTATTAAAAATAGTAGAGAGAACACCACGGCCAGACTTGAAGTGTATGCTAGGATTCATGTTTGATATTAGACCTGCTACTAATGTTTATTTTCATTATAGATTAATCTGCAGACTATTTTCTTGATTTATTGATTAATCATTTGGTGTGTAAAATGTCAAACAATAGTGAAAAGTGCCATCATATTTTCCCATAATTGCTTATGATGACGTCAGAGTTCTCTAGCTGATGGTCTATTGTGCATCAGAGCCTTCCAGCCTTCTGTTTGTCTGTCTGTGCATAAAGGGCCTGTTTATGGGCTGGCTGCTTTTGCCCTCTGCTAGTGTTCGCCTCTCCTGTCTGCCTACCTGCTGCAGAACCTGATCCTGTCCAAATAAACCCTGTTTTAATCCTACAAACCCTGTCTGCTCCAAGCACTTTGAGTTCTCATATGTGAGAGGTCATCTTGAGACAATTTATGTACCACAAGACAAACGAATTAGGGCTCAAAGCAACAAGTATTTTCCATTATTTATCCAGTGGAAAATGCCCCTTGATGCTCCAAAAGCAAAGACATGAAATTTACAAGCAGCATATGGTCACTGGAACTAGAGAATATTTGTCATTTATGAAAGTTTCAACAGACTTTTGGACAACCACTGCCTCTAACTTCATATGAGACCTGCAACATCTAAACTACCAAAGTGACAAGTGGTAACATGGTTTGGTGTTATTTCTTCACACAATGGCTCCTTTTAGTGGTTTGATTTACTTAGGACTCTCAGATTTGCGAAGCGCAGGTTCATCCACAAGACACTGAGACACAGTTTGGGTTTACAATGGGATACTGGTTTTACAGTATACCTTGCAATGAAAATTGACAGTTGTCATACCATGTACATTTGCCTATGTACAGTATTGAATTCTACCATACTACAAAAAACCCTAACTGGTAATAATAATAATCCGTGATACCATGAAACTGATATTTTCTGATTGTGAAAATCTCTGCAACTCTACTCCATACTAAAAGTAAATGTGATACATGTCATTTTTACCTCTAATAAATGGTGATAAAAGAGAAGAACAAGCACTGAATACATTTGATTATCCAAATTTATTGAATTGCAATTTTAATGAGTTGTTTGTAAATGTTTTTTTCAATGTGGGAGGAAACCGGAGACCCCAGAGTAAACCCACGACTTCACGAGGAGAACATGCAAACTCCACACAGGGAAGACTGAAACCACGAAGGTTCTTCAGCGTTCTACCCGCGAGGCATAAAGCCTCCGTGTTGCCCCCACGCCTAAAAAAGATGCGTTTGCTGTTAAAGGCAGGGTACTTTGAAAAAGATCGAGGAAAAGTGCAAAACTTCAGCTCCACTTTGTCAAACTATCAACAAACTAAGGCCTAATATGCAGCTGGTGTGTACAACACTACCACCCTTCAAAGTTGCCTTATTAGCCTTGAACACCTTTTATAGAGTGTAAAAATAAAAAAAAAGTCAAAATAAATAATAATACAGAATCTTGGAGAAAGATTGTCCATCATTGACACACACACAACACAGCCCGCCTCCATTCCTGCGGGTCTGTGCCGTCGATGAGACCAGGACAGGCCGGGCATGCTCTTGAAGCGGCGACTCCATCCGTGAAGAAGGTCACACATCCAGTGGCCAAACTCGACGATCGCTGATGAAAAAGAAGATGGTGAAGCAGCTGAAACACAGCTTCATACTGTATACCTTGACCGCGTCCACAATTAAGCAAATTTCAGTGGGCGAATACGTGACTGTGATTGGAGGAGACAAGTAGAAGTAAATGATGCACCTGGAGACAACACATAGCAACCATGGAATCTTTGACGTCTATTCTGTGCAAGTGTTTTTACAGTCACATCTCACCTCTGTGATCTAAAGTTTGACCCAATCAGCCTGCAAAAGGCCTGAGATTCATCACGTCACACCTAAATACTCCGTGTACAGAAAACTCTTCTCAGTTCCTGTCTTCACATCACTAATTGCCTAAAAAAATGAAGTTTAGTCCCTCTTGTACATTATTTTAATAAGATCTGCATGTCAAACAAATCAGACAATAAAAACATAAAGTTTACAAAGAGAATAAAATTTCTCTGTAATAAATAAACTCAAGTAAGTTCTTCTGTTATTAAAGGCGTGGGCAGATCTAAAGGAATCATGAGCAGGTCGTCCACTTCCTCCTGAAGAGCTGCGGCTTTTTCATTCACAAGCATCTGGAACACAGAGAGACATCATCTGATGGACAAACAGTTCACATGTTAATTATCATGTTAATGACGTTATCTTAAAGCCCTTGAAGAACTGGGGACTGGTAAACATGACACTCACTTTAGCAGAGGCCACTATCTGATTGGCCTGTTTCTTGTAAAGGTTTTCTATCGTCTTGGAGAGAACAGCAGGGTCAGCGTTGGCCAGGTGAGTCAGCGTTTTATAGCCAGCGTTATACAGCTGCTTTGCTCGTGACTGCAGGAAAATGTGTGTTAATTAACTGGTTATTACATTTCTGACATTTCACTGTGGAGATTCACAGCAGCTCCTGTGTGGATGTAGCCGTGAATGTACAGACACGTATCATTGGATTACTTTAATACAGAAGAAAACTTAAAAATATGATGATTCTCAGGCAAGTTCTGAAGTGTCATTTTCTATGATTTGGAAGTTATGACGCGTTATGACACGTAAGTCACACAAACAGAATATGTTTCATGTTTGTGTATTCACATTTGACTCAGTTACAACTCTGAGGAATGAGATTTTTGACACAATTTAGACCATCGTTTGGTCAATAAAATGTCAGAAAATAGTGAAACCTTTCCATCAATTTTTCCTAGAATCCTTGTTGACATTACCATCGGTCTTGTTTTGTCAGAGCAACGGTCCAGAACACAGAAATATTGAATTTACAATAGAGAAAAGCAGGAAATCTTCAAATGTGAGAAGCTGCAAGGAGAAAATGTTTGATATTTGTACATTTGGTAAATATCAAAATACTTTGTGATTGATTTTCTGTTGATGGACAAAATGTGTTTACTCCTCATCATAGTTTGGAGTGATTTCAAGCTGTGAGACAAACACAGGCTCTCATCTCTGAACCTCCACACTGACCTCCATGACTCCAGTGACCTCCATCAGAGGGATGAGCTCAGCCTTTACACAGTAGCTCAGCCTTCGCGTCAGCTCCGTCATCAGAGCTTTAAAGGGCCAAAACTCCTCCAGCTCCTGATCACAGACACAAAGGAATAATCATTTATCAATTTTAACAGACCTGAGATCAGCCTCAAACATATCCTGTGTGCAGATACACAGTGGTGGCAGTTTATATCAGATCTCAGTGGTGCTGATACCTCTGTGAAGTGAAGCACACAGGAGCAGAAGGCCGAAGAGGAGCTGAGCAGAGTCTGGATGAAACCTCGGCTCAGCTGGAACTTGTCGGCCACACTCCACAGGTTTGTCTCCTTCAGTAAAGTAAACAGCACCAGAGCAAAATACATCCGCCTCACCACCTCCATGTTCACATTCTGAAATGCAACAGCAAGACACAATGTGGGCCAACACATTCAGGACATGAGCTGCTTTCACTCCAGAAGAGTTAAAGACTTGTTTTGATTTGAGGGGATGTGACACACATCTTGCACTCTTAAGTGCAGGACCATCAAAGGACCAACCTCTTTCTACACATCTACCATTATTTAAAATCACAAAAGGGTCAAGTCCAGTCATAAAACCGCTTTACTATTATTATTATTATTATTATAGACTTATTTGCTGGCTCCAGAAAAATACACATTGAAACATATTGAAAAAAATAAATAAATAAATATCCTGAATTTTATTCTATAGCCTGGCAGGTTAAATTAGTTATTTGTACCTTAACGGTGGGAGCATGAATACCTGAATTTATTAACGGTATTATTAATAAATAGCATTAAATTTATAATCCTTTAAAGGAATGCCTCACAGATTTATCACCATTTATCAAACCTGTCACCTACCACAATGAAACTTGACAGCGAACAGTTGTTTGTGAGATTGTGGTGTGTTATGCTAGTAGCGACTAATGTATCCTGGAGCCTGTAGCCTGCAGCAGAGAAGAGGAGCGGCCTCAGAGGTCTGGTAAGCTCAATTCTTTCTAACTCTACACCAACAGATTTGTTTTTATTTTCAGACTTGTAGTCTTGAAATGACGCTGGCTCAAGTGACATCACTTGCAGACATCTATCAGACTTCACACAACTCCCTCTGCAGGCACTAAAGGCTTTATACGTCTTGTTTCACACATGCAGTAAAACTCTGGAAACACATGCTGAGGTGAAAAAATCAGAGGTCTGCTTTAAGATTTTCATAATCATGAATTAATACTTTGTGTCCACTAATTATTTATTTGAAATTGGCACATACAAGTTTCTATTTTTGTGCACAAACTATTAATTATTACAAAGTGAGCATGAATTATCAGAATTTAGAAACCTGATACTTGCTGGGCTCCAAATCCTTCTTAAAATCCAACGTAAATATGTTTTTCCAGGATATCGATTCTCGATAGCTGTGTTTCTTTTTCTAATGTGTCTTTTCATGGTGATTTTGAGAAGTAGAAATAAGCATTTAACCTTAAGTAGATTCTTTTAGGCATATCTTACCTTTTTCACTGTCTGTCCTGCAGCTTTTCTAGCAACAAAACTCTCAGGCACTCCGACGGCTGCAGACATCTTCTGTTCTGCAGCTGACAGCAGGGTGAACTGCAACAACAAAACTAACTGGTTTACACTCAGCTGTGAGAAAAGTGACTTTATAGTGTCTCACAATGACTCCCGCACCTGTCTGAAGTATGTCATCCAGTCGGGCTTGCACTGTGAAATCATGTCGTATGGCGTGACCAGGTAGACCAGGTGGAGGTAACTGTTGAGCAGCAGACCATCCAGACCTTTAGAGAGATCTTTGTACAGCACGTTACTGTAGGTCAGATCCACTGAGCCTGAGGACAAGTGGAGAGACTGGTCACACAACTGCACTCAAACACATACACATTACATATAAAACTCTGGAGCAGCTCCTGTCATTTGCTGATGTATTCCATTATATTATTTATTATATTTATATATTCCGGATCTTTTACTAACTTTTGCCGCTTTGGGGGCTCAATAATTGTAATGGTGGTTTGAAATGAAATGTCAGAGGATCATAAAAGTCAGTAGGATTCATCCTCTGGGGAACACGAATGCTTAGAAATATTTCAGTGTGAATCAAAGTGGTGGCCCAACAGACTGACATTAACATCCACACTCCTAGCATGGCTAAAGAAAAGCATTTTAAAGAGGAAATTTATTTTGCTGGGGGGGGGGGGGGGTTGTCTATTTCCACTTAGCGTATTTATCCCTAAATTGCTCGAGTGTGACAACTTAAGGTGATTCACCTTTATAAGTAGCTTTTCCCAGTTTGGTGACCTGCAGAGTTTGACCATGTGAGTGTGCAGCCACAGTGATGAGATCATTGTCCTTAAGGAGGTCAACACACTGCTGCACCACCTCCCACAGACTCTTCTCAGCACACAGCTGCCTCTGCTGGACGTACAGCAGCGTCGCACTCAGGAACTCTCTCACCTGCTCCAGCGACGTGGTGATCTGCAACAAGCACAGCTCCGATTCACGTACGACATACATCCATGCTGCTTTAAAGACGAGAAGACAACATGGCAAGGGAACGTGCTCAGGTTTGGACATGAGCACTAAAAAACAGAGGGACTTACATTTAATCCAATGAGTGACAGGATGAGACTCAGGAGGCCTTTTCCATCGTCATGCATCAGGTTGCTGAAACAGTTTTCCATCGGGGCGCACACAAGGGATTTAGCCTGGGAATAAAAAAACATGTTCATATAGAAAGATGTCAAACAGAACAGAAAAAAATACTGTTTGAAGTTGTTGAATGCCCAGCTCTTTAATAGAGCTGCCACTAGTGATTATTTTCATTATTGATTAATCCGCAGATTATTTTCACGATTAACTGACTAATCGTTTAGTCTATGAAATGTCAGAAAATTGTGAAAATAATTCTCATCACAATTTTGCGGAGCCCAAAGTGATGTCAACAGTTCAAAACCCAAAGACACTTCATTTACTATCACAAATGACAAAGAAAGCAGCAAATCCTTAAATTTTATTAGCTGAAACAAGCAAATGTTTGACATTTTTGCTTTGATGACTAAAACGATTAATCAATTATCATAATGGTTGGCAAGCAAATTTTTCTTTCGAGCGACTAAACGTTTAATCGAGTAATCGTGACAACTTCAGTCAAAGATGACTGGCAGCAACTGGGTCTAAAGACTTCAGATTAGACTCTTAATATATCAAACAGTATATGATTTTATCTGTCGACACCAAATGAACCAGACTGGAACAGGCCTGGTGCAACAGTCCTGATAGCTGTCCACAGCTTCAGTGTGAATGTGAAGCAGACTACTCTCCTACAACTCTTTACCGACACGCTGTGAGTGCAGTCACCATGTTTCTCTCCTTGTCCTGAAGGATGAGGATGCTCTCTCCCACAGTGTCGATCCCTGCTCGACCGGCCCGTCCCACCATCTGCTTGTACTGGCTCCTCTTCAGGAAGTCTGTGGCCATGTACGGTGAGCGCAGAATGACTCTGATTCAAGGACATCAGGGTCAAAAAATAAACACTGACTCAGCATTAGACTGCTTTTCTAACATAATCCTGTCATTAGTGTAATTCTGGTAATTACCAAACAGATTAAAAGGACCAATCCAGTGTAGGTTAGCTGCTTTTTTTGTTTTCAAGGATATTTAACACTACTGTCCATCACTTCCCATAGCATAACAGTTTTTTTTAGAATTTAAATGGATACATGTAATTTGTTGTAAATAGCTACTCACTTGCACTAACACCAGTATGGTAACTTAATGGATCAATCTACATATTTCTTCTTGTCATCATATTCTGTGTGGAGAGCAATCCTCGTGTTTGAGTAACATTTGATTAAAAAAAAAAAAAAAAAACTTTTTCAAACATGAAACTATATATTTGTGAGGTTTTATGTCTTCAGTAGGAACCAATGGGCTTGGAGCTGAGAGCCACAGACAGGAAGTCTGTTTTTGGTGTGAGTCTGAACATGAGATTTGCTGACACTAAAAAATATAGAATAACACCAGGTTCTGATGGGTCTAAATATATATCTGAGGGTTCACAAACGTATGTGTTTTATTTCTGACTTTTTCTTTGAAATACCGTTTCTGTTTGTTAAAACCTATTCAAAACAATCTGAGTAGTTTGGGAGGGAAAATCAGTCCACCTGTCCTCTCATTGACATGTCACCTGTGATGAGGAGTTGCAGGTACCCTCGTACTGAAGTAAAAAAACCAGAGGTTGGGAACCACTGCTTTAAGGTACTGTGTAGTGTAATGTAATCAAAGCATCAGTAGCTGCTTTTTCGTTTAAGTATTTTGATGTGCATTTTGAAGTATCCCATTTACGCTTGCTTGAGGTGGTCTTTTTTGAAAAGGAGTTGATGCGCTCAATGTGAGATGGAAACAACTTTTATGAATAAGTTCTTAAGTAGCGAACATTGAACTCACATGACTGTTTCAGTCAGCTGTTTCAGCTCTGACAGAAGAAAACAAGAAAAAGAAGCTGTTTCTGCTGTACTACAACTTGCCCAAATGAAAAGAATTCTGAAGACCTCTTTCTATTTTTCTCTTGTAGATGGCCAAGGTGACTGGTTTTGTTTCTTTCATGTTTCTTATTTGTTTCTCATCTTCTTTGAGGTTTATTAGCAATTCTTCTACTCTGTTTATTACAACCATATGTAACGTTGCATATACTACCAACCTCTGACGAAACTACGCTTTGCGTAACCTTGTTTATTTGCTCCAAACCAGTAGATGGAAACGCGCCTAATTCATATTTTCTTCTTTTTTAAAAAAAAGTTTGCTTTAACTTTGCTTGACAATTAAATGGAAACACGGCTACAGACAGGGAATATTTCTATTATTATAAAAGCTGGGAAATCTACTCAGTTAATAACTCTACTGGCTTAAGTAGAGTTTTCCCTGTTCTAACAGTGACACATTTCTAGAAATGCATAGTCACCATTGTATCTGTGACTAACCTGCGTGCAGGTAGGTTGATCCCTGCGGCCAGAGTGGAGGTGCATGTGAGGAGACAGAGGACCCCGTTGGAGTAGGCCTCCTCCACCAGTTTCCTTTCCTCAGAGGTCAGTCCGCTGTGGTGATAAGCCAAACCATACGGCACAGTCCTCCTGAGCACCGGACACACTGAGCCGTTCCCGCTGTCCCTCAGGTCTCTGAGGAGGAGGGCTTTCTCTGCCTCCTTGTGCCAGAGGAACTCCCTGGAAGAGTCAACACCGAATGAGTCAGAGCACAGACAGCAGAGCCGAAGACATCAGCCCGCTGGTTGACTTACTCTTTCAGATATTTGCAGATCATCCCTGCAACGTTCTCACAGTTCTTCTTGGTGGGGCAGAAGACCAGACATGAATGTATTGGAATGACTTCAGTCACCAGAGCAATGATGTGATCCGGGTCGATTTTCTGCATTGCACTCGAGTACTAAGGTGACAAAGATCAGACATTTTGTTATCAACATTAGCTTTACCTTTAGTACAGTTTTTTTTTTAAATCTCATGCTTTAAAGTAAACTCTAAACAGGATATTAATAGTTTATAAAATTAATTTGCTCAAACCTCCCTACAGCAACAGATGGTTTAGTAGATGAGTAACACATGATTCAAACTATATTTCACCAGCATGGAAATGAACTCTAACTAAGACATAAAACCTTTTTAGTAATCTGTTATTTCACTCCTACAGGATTGACAGACTACAAAATGTTATTACTCAAACAAACACAGTGTATGAATGTTGAACTTACTTTAAAGTTAAGAAGACGTGAGAATCTAAAACATTCCTCTTCCTTTGGGTCCACTTCATAGATCGTGTCCTGTAGTTTAACATACTCCTTCAGCTGGACCTGAACAGAGAACAGTTTTTCAAGTCACACAGACAAGTGATAGCATACAGTAAGGTGGAGAAATGAAACAACATGTCACCAGTGCAAGGTGACATGTTGTGAAACAGTGAAAACAAAAATCATTTTCTGCTTGTTCAACAAGGGTTTAATAAATGGTTATTAAACACATTCAGAGAGGATTTGAATTACTATCTTTATTTTCAATTATTCAGCATTTTGATGCTGGTCCTGGCTCCTTTGGGGGGGGGGGGGGGGGCACCAAAAATTTTTATAT
>JBBPCS010000729.1:7974870-7997724 GCA_037974645.1 Hollardia meadi
CCCCCCCCCCCCCCCCCACCAACCATTTTTCTATGCAGAAAAAACCCTGTCAGACAGCATGCATTGAAAAACAGCTGGCAGTACATTTAGATTATTTAAGGGTTCAAAATCACTTACAGGCCTGAAGTCGTTTGTGTAATTTTCAGCCCTCAAAAACGTCTGCAGGTCTCTGATGTTTCCTAAAGTGGCGCTCATTCCAATAATCTGAGTCGTCTCTGGAAAAGAACAGAGTGGGATCATTCATTCAAAAGGTTTTAAAAGGTTCAACAAGACAACTGTGATCAAAGTCAAACGATGCCACTTACTGCTTATGTAGAGAACTTTGGCCAGGGTCATTTCAATCACAGCCCCTCTGCTGCCATCACCCAACATGTGAAGCTGCATACAGAAGACAAACATTGACATTAAGCCTCCCACCTCTACCTTTACTGTCAAAACCTTTTTTTCCAAACACAGGTATGCTTGTACCTCATCCACCACCACCAGTCCGAGGTTTTCTATCCTGTTGGTCTCTATCAGGGAGTTGACGAGGCTGTGGGCTTTCTCTATCGTGGCGATGTAAAGCGATGCCTTGTTTCTTCGCTTTACTGGAGGAAACTTGCCCTTACTGCCAGCGTATTCCTCCACCATGAAGTCCAGCTCCAGGCCAAAGCTCGCTAACCCACGCACCTGCAAAACAACCAAGCAGTAGTTCCTCGTGGTTCAAAATTGTTCAAAAAGTGCTTTGAAGGGTAGGCACAATGCTCTATTCTTGGTCCTCTTCTGTTCACTATAAAAATAAATAATATCAACTCTGCAGAAAACAACATTTTATATTGTATGTCTCACTCTTCTCATATGGTGTCTACAGACTGTGTGATAGCAATCAGGTCCATGCCATGTCACAATGCTTGAGATGCCATGGTCTAATAAAGATGGTCTAATAAAGAGCCATGATCAAATTTTCACACTACTTAGGACGTCTGACAGCAGAAACTATAAATATGTAATTGAGAACCACTTTATCATGAATTTGGTGGCATTAAAACAGATTTTCTTTGTGATCACAGAGTTTATGTGATCTGATCACCAATCAGCACAAGCTTGGTGTGAGGGGTAAATAAAATCAATCAGAGAATCTGCCTATAATGAAACAGAAACCTCATTGCAACACTGAGATATCAATCATCTACTGTTAATAAGTTCACACGATATAAACAGTGGAAGATTTGTGTGATTTAAACAGCTGTTTGTGCAGATTATGTTTCACTAAGTGAGCGTGAGAAAAAAACAAAACATTCTGAGCTTAAAGAAATGTAATGGGGGGTGGGGGACGTTGACAGTGTGGATTGATATATTTGATAAAATGGAAAAGTATCTGTTCCGTGAGACAGGAGAGTGAAGGATGAAAAAAAATGCTTCTGAAACAATTTTTACATGTAATGACCTTTACACTGTGTTTATTCTTGTGCACAGGTCTCTCTCAGAACAGCTCTTGATGAGTTTTCATACTAAACTGAAGATATTTTTTTACTGTATGTGGATTTTCTTGTGTCGCAGTACCTTCTCCTGCACCAGTGATATGTACGGTAAGATGAACAGGCAATCTTTCTTCCTGCACAGCAGCTCTCGGAGGATGAGGATCTCTGCAACAAGAGTTTTCCCTCCGCTGGTGGGAAGGGAGTAGATCAGATTCTTTCTCACCTGAACACAGTCCAGGTTCAGACATGTCTCCTGCCAACCTGGGAAAAGAAAAGAAAAGACTATTGTTCTCTGTCTTAAGTTTCTTTCTTTCTGACTTAAATGAAAAGTTTGGTAATTTGGGAAATAGTTCCTACATGAACCTGCTTGAGTAACCAGGTTGCTTTTTGCGTTTTTAATCACTCACAGTAAAATGAATCTCTTTGGGTTTTGGACAGCAAAAACAAGACACTTGAAGAGGTCACCTTAGACTCTGAGAAATTGTGGATTTTTTTAAATTTTTTTTGACATTTTATAAAATAAATTGATTAGTGGATTAATTGGGAAAAAATCTGAAGATTAAATGATGAAAATAATGAATTATAATTAATTGCAGCTCTAGATGATTTTTTACAATGAATCGATTATTCGACAAAATATTTAAAAAAACAAAACAGTTAAGAACATCTTCAAATGTCTTGTTTTGACCGATCAACAGTATAAAACCAAAACACATTCAATTAAACATCATAGACGACAAAGAAAACCAGCAGATCCTCACATTATAAAAGCTATTTGGCAATTTTTTCTTTAAAAATGACTTGAGCAATTAAGTTGACCTACTAATCACGAAACAGTGCATCACCATATAAAGTCTTGATTCCTCTCAGTGTGTACATCAGGTCTTTCACTTTGGTGGGGAGTCCAAAGAAAGGCCCGAGGTCAGTCGTCTCGGCAGATACAGTTTCCATGGCCTGCATGGCGACGCTGATCTCCTCTGAAACCACAGCTTCTTTTAACACCACGGTCCGTGAAACACTGGAGGGAGCTGCTGCGTTACAGACCATTGTCCTCTTCAGCTGATCCGTCATGCTCCTCCTTGCCTTGGTCGGTCTCTTGGCTTTATCCTTCATGTTTCTTTCTGTTCCAGCCTCAGTGGTCCCATCAGTGTTTCTAAAAGGTGTAGAGGTTTTATCTCCATCCTGCAGTCTGCTCCTCTTTGCATTCTCAAGAACTTGTTCTTGAAACTGACGCTGGCTGGGTGGCAAGTCCTCGAAGGGTTTGTTTTCGAGGCCATCTAAGATGGAGTCGGTGAGAATGTCTTCACAGGACCGTTTCCACTTGATGTCTTTCGATGGCCGCAGAGTCGTGAAGTCGGGATGAGCCACAGCATCGTTGTGAACCGAGGGCTGACTGTCACCCTGCCTCACATTTTGTTCTGCATCGTCCAGCTTCGCCAAGAAAGAGCTGTCCTCCAGGATACTGTCATAGTCCCCAAATAAATCCTCACTGTCACTACAGTACTGAACAGAAAACACAGGACTGTTAATCCACAGTTAATGCAGTTAAATGTCATCTCATGAATGTAGAGCTGAAACTAGAGCTTAAATCATTAATTGAAAATTAATTAACTATTAATTAACTGATTGTCTCGCTTCTCTTGTAAAATGTCTTTTGTTGGACCAACAGTCCAAAACCTGATAATATTCACTTTAAAGTCCCTCTCCAGTCAAACATGTGTTTTTCTTCTTGTTCCTCCAGTTGAATGTTTGAGCTTCACTGTATATAATGATGTATGTGCAAAATCACATTTTTGTTTTCACATTCATTGCTGAAAGTGTAGATTTTCTCATTGTTCTCTCAGTGTTCAGTGAAAATCTGATTTCAAGAGGCGGGGCCTACGAGCATCGATTTGTGACATCAAAAATAGTTTGGAAGCCAATCCTGGTCCAATAATTCAGCATGCACAAGTGTGATGTGCAAAAACTTAATGCCTCCAGTTCACCTACACTGAGAATGGACTTTAGAGTGAAGTAGGAGACATGTTGTGTCCAGCAGTTAAATTTGTGATATGAAAAATATTTGCTTATTCATATATTCTGGAATTTTTAATGGAGAAGGAGTAGGTGCCATTTTAATGATATTTTGTTTCTTAAAAAACCATGTCAGACACACATTAGAGAATTTTATGTGTCTTAATACATGTGTGAAGGGGATCTTTAACAGTATAAAAGACAAAGGAAACTAGTAAATCATATAAGAGGCTTGAATCAGTTCATTCTTAGAATTTTGCTTTAAAAATTACAATTGATCATCTAAGTAGTTGCTTATTATTTTCATGTCAACTGACTAAGACTGATGTTTGGACAACAGCATACCTCAGCAGCTTGTATATCAGCCATGATGCTGC
The DNA here is from genome assembly GCA_037974645.1 of Hollardia meadi. Lineage (NCBI taxonomy): Eukaryota > Metazoa > Chordata > Actinopteri > Tetraodontiformes > Triacanthodidae > Hollardia > Hollardia meadi. The sequence goes on from JBBPCS010000729.1 coordinate 7,978,721, forward strand.
CGAGCCTCCAGTTTTTGGGGCATTGCTGTAAACAGGTGCCTCCTCCTCTCTTCTTGGCAGGTGTCAGGTGACTCTTCAGGCAGTCCCTCGACCTCTTCCTCGAGGAAACTCGTTTTACTTTGATTTCTTGCTTCCCTGCATTCATTACTGTCCAGCTTCAGCTCTCACACCAACCGCCTGATGCTGCTACATGTCAAACAGGGTCAGCTAGCAAACAAACCATTCTGAAACTGTAACACAATAAACAGAAAACTGTAGAGGTGGAGCTGAGACACTGCTACAGACACCAGTACAACGTTGTCGGTTTATACTAGGTATTAATTACTATGAGTATATTACTATTAGTATTAAGTATCCATATTGTTAAAAGACATAAAAAACGTTAATAAAAATGTCTACCGAGCGTTAAATAACTTTTAGTTAACCTAGCCTGCTTACTCCTGGTAGACTCCCTAATTTGTTTACTCGGCGAGCTAATGAGTCACGACAAACACAAATAAATCACAAACACCCGCAATATATATATATATATAAGTCCGTCGCCAAAATAATTTTGCAAAAGCGACTCTGTTACTTGCAACTTTGGTCTGTGTGAAGGTTTCGACAGCACAAAGAGCATCCCATTTTAAAAATTGTCAACAGCGTCGTCAGACCAAGAGAAAAATCCCACTATTACTTCCGTCTTTGGTTTACCGGTCATTTGCTAGCAGAGTAACTGTGTCAATGCCTAGATTATTTCCTGACACTTCTTATTTTTGCGACAGTAAACTTATCATAAGTTACTCAAAATAAAGGCGACAATGGTCGGATAAATATCTGTGCTTAGTCGGCACAATTTTCTGCGAATTTATAGTTTATCTTTCTTGTACCGTGTTACAAAATGCTTATCATGTTACTGTGAGATAATAACTGTGAAAATTTCATACAAAAGTACAGGTGAGTAGTCACAAACGTTACTTGGTGAGACCAGTGCAACGTTGTAAATACGACCAAAAGCAAAATTCAAAAATACGATCAAAATCAAAATTACTTTGCTCATACAAGTAGCAAGCTATGCTAACGCAACTCAACTCATTCCGGATAGGTCTCTATCTTGTCTCGTTGAGTGCGGTGAGTCTTTGAACAGGGTAACAGTTAATTCTTTCCGTAAAACATTAGCTCTGAACCATTAAATTGTATTCACATCAGAAACCTAAAATCTACAAATACGAAAAAAACACACATTGCATATTTATTTGATATTTACTAATAAAGTAAGTTGTATTTACCCCCAAATAGCAAACAACGTTTGACGTGTGGGAACTAATAATTTGAAACCCCAGTGAAGCACCGGAAAGCTCCTGGTTGACAACATCCTGTCCTGTGTCAGGTCAAAATGTTCACTCTGAGAGGGTTTCAAAGGCTAAAGCCTGTTTTATCATCGCATGGAAACACAAGTAAGGCAGCAGAAATACTTAAGCTCCTGTGTGAATGTTTATTAAGTGTAAGATAAATTAAAGCTACGGGTTTTAAATATAAATTTGATTCAGTCTCATCCGGTGAGCTAGAGATACTGCTGCTAATGCTAAAGATAGCCAGCGAGTAAATGGGCTGTAATGAGAATTTATTCTGCTCCTGCAGGTTTAAGAAGTCTTACGGTCGCTTCAAATGTAGTCCAACAAAAAGATGACACGGTAGGTAATAATAAAATTGTTTTACAACAGTAATATATCGGTAATAACGTGGTTAACTTGATCACGTGACGTTAATACTATTTTATCTTCATCTTAAAGCTTGTTAAGATGGAAAACCCATTTAAAGAACCACAGAAAGGATGTATCCTCTGCAGTGTCACAGTGGACTACAAAAACGTTCAGGTGAGTCTGGCACCCGCAGCTCTTCAACTTGTTTTACACTGTGTTACATTATTGGATAATAAGTCTGAGTGTGTTCAGGTAAAATAATATAAGTTTAAGTAGCACTACTTAGTTTTCTCTTTGGGCAAAGATGTTCGACGGTGGAACATCCTCCAATTCTCTGCATAGAAGTGCAGGCTTTACAATCCAATGTACAATTCTATAATCCTACAATCCTATATCCAATACATGCGAAAGCACTGTTGTCTTGTCACAGCATCCTCTGCTCCCAGACTCGCGTTTTTCGAAATCAGGAAATTGCTGGAAAAGTATGGGATTTTGAAATGGAAAATGTGTAGGAACCCTGATATGAGTTAGTATTCTGTACATTGTTATTTCCTTTTTAGTGGGTAGTTAAATAATGACCTTTTATATTCTTGTGTAGCAGATCAGAGAACAGCTTGTCTGCCAGTGTGATAGGAATGATGTCAGAATAAAACATAATATATGCATAGGCTTCATTAGGAGAAATCCAATAAAGTAATATCACAGTGAGACTCGCAGAATTAGTTACAACCTCCCCGGCTACAGAAGTGTTTTGAGGGTTTTTAATGTTTTGTGCGAGACTCAGAACATCCGATCTTTTCCCGACGTTGGACACTAAAATTAAGCTTCAAACGTCAGTGAGAGTGTAAAGTGAAAACGAGCTTCAGTAACGCGTAACATGACTGTGTATTTACTCACACCTCTCTTCTTTGCAGCTGCTCTCCCAGTTCATCTCACCTCACACAGGCAGAATCTATGGCCGACATATCACAGGTGAGCAGCTGAACATGAAAATGAATCGTCTCCCGTTGACATCGTTAACAGTTTGCATCATTTTGTGGATTAAAAAACAATAATGAATTCACGTTGTCTCTTTGTTTTTATTTTGCAGGCCTTTGTGGAAGAAAACAAAAGGAAGTCTCCAAAGCTATAAAGAAAGCTCACTCGCTGGGTGAGTTTTGTATCGATCTTTCTTTAAAGTGATGTTTCACCCTTCATAAATCATTTTAATAGTGGAGAGCAGATTGAACACAGTCAGCTGTGAGGGACTTTAATGGTAACAAGTGACCATGGCAGAAAAAAGTAAGAGAATGCTCATTTATGAAGCCAAAATATGTCTTAACAGCACTTTTAATAGTACGTGTTTGGTCAACACAAGCTGTGCAGTTTATGAAATCTTTTTTTTTTCTTTTTTTTTACATCCACACTCAAAGCTTACACAGGCTCGGCAATAACCTAAAGATGCAACCAACAATTATTTTCATTATCAGTTTGATCTCATGATTATTCTATTGATTAATACATTCTATTAGTTGATAAGACACCAGAGAACATTGAAAAATATCTCTCACACTTTTCCAGAGTCCAGAGTGACGTCTTTAGGTGTCGTGTTTTGTCTGAACAATATAAAAAACAAAACACAGAGATCTAGTTTACTGTTTTCTAAGATGAAGAAACGCAGCAAATTGTCACATTTGTGACCTTGAAAACAAATTTTTCTTATAGAAAATCTAACTGTTTAATCAACTAATCGCTGCAGCTCTGCAGTAATCTATCACTTATCATTTTTTCACATAGAGTGGTTGGTATACAAATTAGCATCAGTTGGTTTTTATGGATAGGTTATATATTTATACCGTTTCTGAAGTTGTCTTTTTGTAAAATGCAAGTGAAATGTTTTTAAATTAACATTAATACAGTCAAATAAATAGATAATAATGTTTTTTTTTAGAAAATGAGGAAATACTTAATGTCATGACTGGATTAGGAAACAACTCCAGTATCAGATTATCCGTGCACTCACATGCTCCTCGGATGGTCCCCTTTGCCGAGTTGGAAAGTCATTTTTCCCACTTTGGTGTGTTCATGAGCTTTTAAGTTGTAATATGGGATCGACATGGACAAGAGCTTTATATTACAAAGTGATTTGTTGCAGCACCAGCACATTCCCTAAAACCACTGAAATATTGCTTTGACTCCTGACTTGTTATCAGGTCAGGTAAAGGTTAACACTTATAACTTTATAACTTTTTAACGGTTACAGCCGAATACCAAATGATATATGAGCAAAATAATTATATGCAGAACTTAAAATAATAAAGCTTCCAACCAGCAACAAAATATTGACTTTTGTTCCACCATGTTTTTGTGTATATGACGTCAGAGTCGGCCATTCATGTAATAAAAATTTCACAGTGTCCGAGTTGTTGTTGTGACTTGAGTGGGTGTTTTCCCAGTCAGGAACCGCATGAATGCACTAAAAATGAATCTTTTATTGTGCTGTGAAACACAGAAACACATCTCCTGTCTCATTTTGTGCAATATGAACCCAAATTTATCACTTTTAATTTTCCAATAATTTATACAACAGGTTAATGTCTTTAAAACATTTTTATAACAGCAACAAGGAATCTCAGGAGAGAAATGTCAAAAATCTGTTTTAAAAAAAAAAAAGTCCCGCTCAGGACAGAGCGCTGTTTAACCACATTTAAGAGTCAAACATGTTTGTGCTCATGTTAAATGTTTTCTATCAGATTGAATTGACTTTGCGCAACTTCCTCCATCCAGGTTTCATGTCGGTGACCCACAAGCATCCTCAGTTTATGAGGGACCCCAACATCTGTGGTATCAAACATCTGGATTAGTGGATCGTCGTGTGCTTGTGTTGAATCTGTCATGTTTATTAAAGTGTCACTTTTGAGCTGTGTGACTGCTGTCAGTTTGTCTCCTCCACCTGCAACTACACAAAACGTAGGGAGAAAAGTTTCTTTCTTTCACACCTTATACACTCGACTTTGGTAAAACAGTGCGTAAAAACTTTGATCTTGTGTTTTTATGATGATAGAACTCCAGCTGAATTTCCCCAAAATACTTCAAAAACCAGATGTAGGTTAAAAACAGTATCATGAATCTTTGGTTCCTGTGAGACAAAGGTCATGTGACTGAAGTCTGTTGGTTTATCACACTGACAAAAGTAAACATCAAGTTATCAGCTGTTACTCTTGGTTCAAATATATCAAGGTCATTCCCATCAGCCTCAGCTGTGTTTACTGCTAATGTTAGCATGCCAACATGCAGGTTAGTATTTAGCTGGCATGGCTGTAGACTATTTGCTTGTTTCTACATAATACAATTATATTTCTAATAATTAAATTGACTGCAACATAGTTGTTTTTTTTTTATAAAGAACATCTTCATCAGAACACAAGAACATCTTTAAACAATTCTCAAAACATAAACAACTGTACATCTTCAATTCAATGTTAACGAGTAAACGACCAACAGGAAGTGGTTAAAAACCCAAGTAGTTCCATGAATACAAAGCATGACATTTTCACATCATGAGCTGCTTTTCCTGCGTTTCCTCTCCCTCGCCGGCTGCATTTCTTTAGGTCTTTTCCGAGAGTTTGTCCTGCTGGGATGCAGCAGGGAAAGGGTTTCCTGATCGTCTGCTGTGTCCGAGTGAGTCAGTGTTGTTGTGGACACGTCTGCGTCCTGCCCGGTGCTGCTGCAGCACACGTCGGGGACAGGAAATGCCTCGAGAGTTAAAGTCTGAGTGTGGAACAGAGGAGAGCAAGCGAACAGAGCTCTGACGGCCTCGTGGAGCAGCAGGTTCTTCTGCTCAGGTGGATCGTCGTCTGAGGCTGCAAACAGACAGAAAGACTCACTTCATGCTAAGATCATGAAACGAACATGAAAAATGTGCTTCATCATCTCATTCTGCTGGTCTCTTTAATTGACTGTTTAGTGAAAGTCTGACACAAAGACAACAGCCAACCTTTTCCTGCTCCACTCCGCTTCTTCTCACTCAGTCTTCTCCTGAGAGCCGAAACATCTGCTTGCAGCGTCTCAACCAGACGTTCACTCTCCTCCACATCCCTGCACGCTTTCTGCCCGACAGGAAACACAAAGAACGAGTGTGTGAAGCAGCGGCGGCAAGTTAAAACACACCGTCCCCAACACCTCCTCTTGCTGCTCACCTGCAGCTCCGACTGCAGAGAGTCGTTCATTTTGTTCACTTCGTTGACTTCTCTCAGCAGCCCGTTGGAGGAGAAGAACTTGGAGCTGGAACAACAGGAGAAAACACATCTGAAGTTACATGAGCGGGCGCACAGATGTAACGTAAACGCTCATCTCGACCGTGTGCAGGATCGTACCCGTGTTTCTTCATGGTGAGGTTATAACCTGCGGCGGAGCACGGAGCGGACGCCTTCCAGTAAGACAACTGTTCCAGTAAACCCAGGTTGTTGACCAGCACAGGGACATTCATGAACCGCCTGCGCAGAACAAGAAGAACCACATTTGTCAACAGCAGAGCAAGGAAAACACACAAATACCTAATTTATATGGCAAGCCCCTTTAACATTGAATCAGCAGGGCTGACTAGTCAATGTTATGACTTGTCACTTGTTCATTTAAGATATCTGTATATTTTACAAATACATTTTCACATGTAGAAATTACAGTTTTACTAGTCAAAGCTGATGTAGCAAATGTATTTTAGATATCTGAATTATACATAGAGTATCTCTAATTGAGTTTGAATAGAAGTCAACAAGTTAATTAGTTAATGAAGTTACAGATATATAGAATGAGCATTTCCTCTGGTAAGAAATTGTTAATATCAAGAATTAATATTTTGACAATATCTTTAATCAGAACTGCTACTGGTCAAAATTACATTGTGGATTTGCTGGCTTGGAATTTTGTCTGGTCAAAAAGAAATTGTTGATCTCTGCTGCATTTGCCATTACTGCTACTGACTGAATGTTAAAATGGCTCGCTGTAGACTTTAATAAGAGCTTTTAAACAGTGGTGGATGAAGTCCTCAGATCTGTTACAAATACCTTGTTAACATTACAACAGTCCCAATAATATTGGAATCTAATTATTGATGCATCACTTTCATTTTGCAGCTGGTAAAGGTGGAGCTCAATTTAAAGACTTTATATACTGCTGGGTTAATTAATTATGATACGATGATTTTGTATTATTAGTTTGCAGCTGCAAAGTATCTAAAGTTATCAAATGAATGCAGTTGATCGGAAGTATAAAGTAGCAGAAAATGTACTCTAGTAAAGTACGAGTTCTTGTAGTACAAGTACCAGATTTCTTATTTAATGACTATAAACACACTGACGAATGTGAGAGTTGTCATCTTTGACAAAATGCGTGTCGATCATAAGAGGCGTGGAGCGGCTTCAGTGACCTGCTGCGCGAGATGAAGGCAGCGTACTCCATCCTGTGAGTGCAGCCTGGAGGTGTTAACTTGTTGGGCGTCAGCAGCACAAAGATCATGTGGGGGTTGGACAGGGCGCTCCTCAGCTTCTCGTGGACCATCTTCTCTCTGAAGGTCATCTGTTGATCTGTGTTCCTGCGCTGTCTGTACCAGCCAATCACGCTCTCCTCCAGGCATGAAGAACAGAAGAGCTTGGTCAGTGCTGGGAAACACAACTCTTCAAATGTTCACCGGATTGAGGTTTTACCTGCTTATTGTCTGCCAGGATTTTCTTTACAGAGTCCACGTTCACCTCTCCTACACTGTTGTAGAAGCTACAAACACCGAAATCATGACAGGACAAACATCTGTTAACAACTGTTGGGACTAAAATGTGATTTGCAGCCATGTTAAATTTGACAGACAAGATCAGGCCTGAGATCAGATATCTCCTACGCAGTACTCACTCGTTGAGTTTGTGGCAGGTGATGTGCTTTTGGATATCTGTTAAAGAAATAAAGATTATCACGTGGCAGTGAGGATGCAACGCTGTGCGTGACCAAGTTTCACTCACTGTATATTTCCTCGATGTGAATGTGATCAGCCTGAGAGTCATTGATGGTGATCTGCTCTTCAAATTTGCTCTCTCCGAGGATGAGACCTTCCTGCAAAGTGACGAGACAGAAATAAAAAATCCGCCCTTTTAGACTCCTGCTCATGATTCTATGTAGAATATGAACATTAGAGGGTGTGTTTGACCCGTGGTGCAACATTGACTGTGGTCTATTTATTCAACATGATAGATATTAATAACAGCCATGTCTTGAAGCTATTTGATTATACACAGAACGGTATGGTGATGTCAGAGAATTATATAACTGTAACGTATTTTAGACCTGCAAAGCAAGTTTATTTGTAGAGAACTTTTAACGAGGCAATTCAAAGTCCTCTATGTTAAAAAAAATAAACAAGATTTAAAGGAAACATAATAGGGTAAAAAAAACACAATATTTAAAAAGATAAAACATGAGCTAAAATGGAATAGAGCTTAGATTGATTAAAAGTTGATCGACAGAAAAAGCAACTATCTGACAATCGATTAATTGTTTAAGTCATTTTTCAAGCAAAAATAGTTAACTTGTTACTTATATTCTCTGATTCCAGCCTCTCACATGAGAGTATTTGCCTTTCTCTCTCATATAAACTGAACATTTTTGGATTCTTGGACTTTTAGCTGACGAAAACACTTTCTTTTTTTATAGACTAAAAACATTCCTTAATCATAACATGCACAAAAAAACCTTAAATTTAATTTAATTTAATATTTCTAAAATCTTGATTACGATTCTGTGGAATACATTTAAAATTCTGCTGTGCTTGATTGATATGGTGGAACATATCATACATACATACTGTAAGTTATGCCAGTAGCTCCACAACAACACAGTGGTGGGCAGTAACTGGGAGCCAGTTCGTTATATTGAAATCACTTGTTGTATTATACATTTGCCGAATGAACCAGCAGATCCACATGACTTTTAAAATGCATTTAGTCATATTTCACAAGCTATGTATAGTTGTCCATGATTACTGTCATTTAACTATGAATATTTTTGAACGGAGTCTGGTATCAACTCTTAGTTCGGTTTAAAAAGTTGTAGAATTAGCCTAGTAGGAGTTTTAGATTCATTTAAACGAAAAACACTTCTCCGCTCAAAACGACAGGCTGAAACCTTGGCAATTTAATTATTAAACAACAACTAATGAACATTAAAAGTTTCTTAATAACGTTGGGGTACTTGTGTTCTGTTGTGTTTGTTAGCTTTTCTCTTCAACCTGAAGCATTTAACTATGCGCCCACCAGGGTCAACTGAAAACATACTTAATTAATGAGATGTAAATGTAACTCTCACCACGTCTGAATCGCTGTTAACATGCTGAAACATTAGAGAAGCTAAAACAATCCCAGACACACGGACAGTCGGCTCCGCCATGATGATTCTTCATCTAATCGGGAGTGTTGTTGAAGCGCAACATAACCGCAGTAAAAGCGTAATTATAAAATGCTGCGTTTTTCCGGCGCAGTCAGCCAGTAGGAAGCTAACGGATGGGCGTGTCTTAAGCAACTCACTGAGTTGGCTCTAACGTTGGAACACAAGACACAGTTTCTCTCTCGAAACAGGACATTAAACACCGCTGGGACCGTCTCATAGACTCTCAGGTATTTATATCAACAAAACTATATGCTTGTTGTCTGTGTCACTGTTGTTGTTTTTTTTTAGTTGACTTCAGTTTAGATAACGCTAAACACTTCGACTAACGGTACGGCTACCTCTATTCCTTTAGCCAGCTAGTTAACACCGCTGGTGCAACGTTACTGAGTACATTTACTCAATTAACTTATTGTACGACGTATTTGTACTTTACTTAAGACTGTCCTTTTTATGCTACTTTCTATTTCTACCAGATTTTTTTTTACAAATCAAACACAATTAGTGTATTAATCCATAATTGATAAGCCCAATAGTTGCACTGCACAAAATAATTCAAAATGAGATCCACCTCAACCAAATACAACAGTAAAATCCTGCTTTTAGATTAATGCATGAATAATAATACAATCATGATATCATGTATAGTAGTATAACAGTCACAGAGGACATTTTACTGCATTGAGTACTTTTACTTTGAATACTTTAAGTACATTTACCTGATTATACTTACATACTTTTACATAAACAACCTTTTCAATGCAGGACTTTTAACAGAGTATTTCCACAGTATGAACATGAATGAACCACATTTCACGCTAGTCCATCAAATAATTGTTGAGATATTTCAGTCAGGACCAAAATGTTGGACCTACAGACTGACATTACCTTCCATAGACTCACTGTTAATTAACATAAAAAGTACATTGACTCTGATGTTGTTTTTCCTGTTTGCAGATGATGACGTGACCTCAGATTTGCACACTTGTGGCTGCCTCACCTGTCAGCGATGATGGAGGACATCTGGTGTGTGGCTGTAGGTGTTTTCCAGGTGTGGATGTTTGTGGTAGTGTTTCTCATCATGCTACCTGCCATGTTTGGACTCTCTCTGGGGGTCACTGGGGTCTACATCCAGATCCTCGTCAAAATCCTGGAGGTAACTGAAACAGGGGTCTTTCAGATCTCTTTCTGTTGGAGTCTAGTTGTATGTAATGCAGGCAGTCTGTCCTTAGGAGAACTTTTGGTGCCCCCTTACTTAATATGTTTGTACAGTTATGAAATAAGCAACAGAAGGCATCAGAGGTCATCTGAAAATAATTTTATTTACAGTGGGCCACAGTACGGATCCAGAGAGGAAGGCAGGAGCAGCCCAGTGTGCCTGTGCCTCTGCCCAACGGTAAGTGAGTTCAGGTGAATTGTGAGCACAAAACATAAAACACAGTCAATTATTTCCAATAAACTGTGATAACTAAGAGCTTCATTGGCCTCAAGTAGTGTTTAAAAATATGCCCAACTTAAGACAGTAAATAGAAATCAATAAAAAAAACAAGAAACAATATACAAAATAAATATTTATGTAAATAAGTCATCAAATAAAAAGCAACAACATTATATTATCGTTATTACTGATTTTTTTATGTTAAGCAGGATACACATAGTAGTTACTGTTGTAGCTAATTTTAGGTACTTCATATTGCTGATAGTTAAATCTGTGTATCATATTTTATAAGATTGTCATATGTTTTGTGTGAAAAAAATTAAATTTGAATCAAATTAGAAATTCTGGTAGAAGTAGAAAGTAAGATGAAAAGAAAAGTACCTCAGAATTGCACAGTAGAGTACAATTTTGTACAGTAGTTGAGTTATGTGTAGTAATTTTCCACAAATTTTTATACCTCACACAAAATAAAACAGATATTTTGTATTTTATCTGAATTTAAGTTGTTTCCACTTAGATTTTTTTTAATGTGTAAATTTAAAAAAGGAACATAAAAACAGGTGGAAGAAAACTTGTTTTGAGTTTAATAATATGCTTTGGTGTGTTTGTGTCATATTTGTAGCTTTGCCTGTAGATGATTTTCTAGCTCACCTTTTAACTTATCCACATTTCCACAAAGCTTGCCTGCTCCCTGCTGGCCTGAATACAAGATGCAGCAGTCACTCAAATTAAAAGAGAACTGCAAAACAAACAAACCAACCAACAAAAAAAAATTTCAGCATTTTTCTGGTAAATTGTCCTATTACTATTATACTATTTTGACAATTGAATAATTGTTTTAGTCATATTTTAAACAAGAATGCCAAGCATTTACCGGTAACAGCCTCTCATATGTGAGGATTTGATGCTTTTCTGTTTTCTATCACAGTAAGCTGAGTCTCTTTGAGTTTTGGACAGTTGGTCAAAAAAAAAAAGCAAGATGTGAAGACATCACCTGGGACGTTAGGGAATTATAACATAAAACTACTTTTGGATGAATCGATTAATCAATAAATTATCAACAGATTAATTGCAGAGATTACAGATTACATGAGTCAGTCATGAGTGGATGTAGCTGTAGTTCCTTGTTCGTGCTCTCAAGTCTTTGTGTCCTGCTGTATGAGGGATTTGTTTCAGCTGCGGAAAGAGATCATGTGACGCTGTGTGTATGTGTGTGTGTGTGTGTGAGTATATCGGGACTCTCCATTGGTCAGTTCCAGCGTCTGATGGTTGGGGTGTAGCGTGAAAAACACATGGCTCATCTCAGGATGATGATGCAACAGCACATTGCATAACCTTAATCAAATAACAGACTCACATGCAGTTTACTGTGGAACACTGAAAACCTGGAAACACTGGCTCTGTGTGTCAGATCCACGACATGTTAGCACGCACCAGTTTGCTGCTGTGTCACTCATAAGTTTTGTTTTTTTTTTATTGTAGGGCAAAATGTAGAAATACCAAGAAATTAAGTCAGACATGCATATTGCTGAACATAATTCTGAAGATAATGTTAAGCACCATTATCTGCCCATGTAGATGGATTTTGTGTGTATAATCAATTAAGGATGCATGCGCAGCAGAAAACTCATCACAATCTTGTGTGTAATTACTTGAAACCAGTAAAATGCTGTTTACATACATGTCTGCATTTATATGTGACAAGAATATTAGGGGAAACAAAGCTGTACATGAAAGGGTTAAACATTTCTGACATGTCAGCGTCCTCGTGATCTTCTGCTTAAATATAATGCACGCTGTTCCTCTGCTGCGGCTTGTTTGATTCCCATTTCAGGCTTTCGAAAGAGTTCCCATCATAGAAGCAACATCTACACGTGTCGAGAACCAACCAACCTTTATTAGTCAACCCTTTAGCAGCTCAATAAAAGAGGAGCTATTTTTTTTCCTGGTATGGCAACATTTATTTTGTTTATTGTCATCGCTCTGCACCAAAATACCATGGCACATTCCTTGTAAACCTACTTGGCAAGAAGCCTGATTCTGATTCAGATCACAGGACAAACTTTGCATTTCTTGTGTTTAAAATACACAGAAGTGCCTTTTTGTAGTAGTTAATGAATCACATATTTAATGTTACACAATACAGCGTAACAAACGGCTCTGTGTGCCATCCCTGGGCCTCATCAAACTCAGTCTTAGTCAAGTGAAATATTATGTCCACAGAGGTGCAGACCATTCTAGTAAATATTTCAACAATGAACGTTTTGAGGATTACACCTAATCCAGCCAAATTAGTTTGCACAACTGACTCAATCAACTAAGTCAAAGTGGCATGCTTTGATTTTCTGTCCAATTGGCACAACAAGCTGTAAACACAACTCCTGACATTGCTGATAAAGTTATAAACACCTTAATCCCACATCCAGACAGACCTGATGGATTTGTCTTATGTTTTTGGTCTCCACTAAATCCTGAGAGAAACATCTGGCTCTTTAGCTGCTCCACTGTGATCACCAGCTAGTCTCTAGCTGTGAATATTAAATAAAAAACCAGACTGAGAGACTGAGCCAGACAGGAAATGTGCCGCATAACAAAAACTAGGACCTAAAAGAGGCTAATGAGCTCCGATAGAGCTGCAGAGACGGTGACAATCCTCTGTGGGTTTAGCACTATTAGTAACAGGTTTCACATGCAAGTAATCATGTGATCCATTGCTAATATAGAAATAGTGATTAGAGCTGCTTTAAGAATTGTGTAGTGTTTAAATAAACTCGTCAGCACTCTCTGGTTGACTAACTGTAATAGAGATACTGTTTCTTAATAACCTCAAACACATCATTTCCCTTTCTCTCCTGACATTTACTGATACATATTTCAATACCAAAATATCTGCAATAAACTAGTATGAGTCTAGCTGTAACCTACCTTTTTGTGATTGTGTCCCAGGGATCATTGAGCGAGTGGGGGGCTCTATGGAGGAGGAAATGGGGCGGCTGCGGAGCTCTCAGTCCCTGGCGGTGGGGGAGTTTTCTCTGAGCGACGCCTTCTACTTCTACAAGACGGGATTGGAGAGCATCGTGGACGACCAGGTGACGCAGCGCTTCTCCTCCGAGGAGCTGGCCTCTTGGAACCTCCTCACCCGAACCAACCAGAACTTCCGCTACATCAGCCTCCGCCTCACCATCATCTGGGGCCTCGGTGTGTTCGTACGATACTGCGTCCTCTTCCCGCTCAGGTCAGTCTGAGGCAAAGCAAAGAGATGGAGATGTGGCAAGAATCAGCCTTTATTTAAGCATCCTCTGCTATTTAAAGAGACACGCAGCACTTATCTGTCGGTCCTGTGTGTGTGTGTGTGTGTGTGTGTACAAGGATAGTCATGTTTATTACAACTTCGGTTTTGTTTTCTGAATAAAGTCGCAGGTACAGTCAGCCAAAATTTGTTTCCTCTGCAGTATGTCTGGGCTCAGCCACACAGACAGGGTGAAGAGCTCGAAGGAGAACCACTCCTCCATGTTAAAAGGAGTCAGCTGAGGTGGTCCACTATGTTGCTGTTTGATTCAACATAACTTTATTTTGGAAAATGCATAATTTAAGTACAATACACACTAAATAATAAAGCTAGCTGAGTGGTCCCGAAGAAGCTACAGGCAAAATGTGTTGTTTGCTCCATATAAAATTGCAGTAAAGTCATTTCAGTGTGCAGTGTTTCCTACAGGATTTTGTTAAGTGTGGTAGTAGATGAAAAATGACTTTGGCTAGTTTACAATGTAAACATAAGCTCATAGTCTGTAGGCTAGGCTATAGCCAGTAGTCAATATCAATCCATTGGTTTCCATCTTGCATTAGTCCAAAGTTGTAACTCAACCTTGACTGGGAAACTAGAAAGTCGTTTAAAAATGTGAGTCATCACTCCCACATATTGTCTGGATTGTCTGGTCCCCTCAGAGGTTACTGCTGGAAAGCGTGAGTTTCAATTTTGTGCACATAAACGCATGTCCGCGTGTGGCACGGCCATCTTTATAAACACTTTTCCCCGTTTGCCGTTTATCAAACGAAATAGTTGTATTTCACTCTCACTTTTGTCAGGCACTTTTTTGGAAAAGCCTGTAACTGGCTGCAAGACACAGACAGACCAACAGATGTACTGCCAAGCTTAGCAAGACAGACAGAAGAGAGATGCACTGCAAGCTAACACATCACGTAACGGTCAATGTTACTTATTTATTGAACTCAAACACAAGTTTACCTGATAGCTCTTCCTGCAATTCACTTTTATAGCGGTGTGGTGCTCAGAAAGACTTATGATGTTCGAAAAAACACAGTGAATGTGGGACTTTTGGGGCCCCTTCTTCTGAGTACTATTTTATTATTTATTATTATATGATAATAATAAAAAAGAGATGAAAAACACTACAAAGCTACAATAATCCAAAATGATCCTTTGACATTAGCCACAAAAAAGACTTTTCAACACATCCTCCCTCTGGTGTTCCTGCAGGATTACTTTGGCCCTCATCGGCCTCTCGTGGCTCGTGATCGGAACCGTACTGGTTGGATTTCTCCCTGAGAGCAGGTACAGCAGCAAGCCACAGCAACACTTTACAAGAAATCGTTTAAAGTCTTGGCTCTGATGTGGCATTTTTTTTATTTTACAATGATGCACAGATTTTGTCAGATGAAACCTTGAATATTTACTATGTTTATATCAGTTTGAAGAACTGGCTGAGCGAGCTGGTCCATCTGACCTGCTACAGAATCTGTGCCAGAGGACTGTCAGCCACCATCCATTACCACAACAAGTCAGTTACAGTTCAATGTGTGCAGATGCTTTTTCACAATCTTTAAATTCATCACCGTTATCATGTTTCACACATCAGGAGCTGCTAACCAAGAATCATTTCACGTGTCTTTCCCTCTCTACAGAGAAAATAAGCCTCAGAAAGGAGGAATCTGTGTAGCCAATCACACGTCACCCATCGATGTTGTGATTTTGGCCAATGACGGCTGCTACGCCATGGTGGGTATCACCAACAGCTGGGTCAATATGTCTCTTATTCCAGATGTTTTGATGTGATGATGTCACTGCTGTGTGCTCCCTGTCTGACAGGTGGGTCAGATCCATGGAGGCCTGATGGGGGTCATCCAGAGGTCGATGGTGAAGTCGTGCCCTCATGTCTGGTTCGAGAGGTCAGAGATGAAAGACAGACACGCTGTAACCAGCAGGTGAGACAGATGAGTGGAAATAAACAGCAGCAGCTTTACTGCAGGTGTCTACAGGAAGTGATAGCTCTGCAGGAAAAAAAAGCTGAAATGCTCCATTCATGATTGTTTCTTCTGTTTTTAAAATTGTGCTATAATATAAAAAAAATCACTTCTGTGTCATGCAGTGTTAAGAACGTCACACATTAACACTGATGCAAATAAACGTGAAGAAATAGCTAATTTAAAGCATTCATCTAAATAAAAGAAGTCAACAATGCTATACTGTTAGCATTAACTGAGTAGCTAGCATTAGCATAAGCTAGCCAAAGAGATTTCACAAAGTCACCGTTGGCCACAGTAACTATTTCAGCAGGGTAAAAAATAATAATGGTAAAATGTTGGTGGAAAAAAAAGGACTTCATTGTGAAAAAAATAAATGCTGCTCTTCAGCACGAACAAAATTCTGCCACACTCTATTATTACCCATCATTTTCATTTTTTTTTAACTATAATGAGACATAGCCTATTTAATAGCACTTTATTTTCAACAAGTCGATCACAATAACAAGCGTTGGTGTTTTTGGAGAGTCATCTGTGGCTTCAGGACTTTATTCAAAACATGATGGAGAACAAGCAGAACTGCGTCAGAATTGATCAGCGTGGCAAAAAAAAAAAAAAAACTAGGATAAAAGCAGGTCAGAGGAAGATACAGATTCTGCTTTGAATCCAGTGGTCCGGATATTTTCTTACTTGTATACAGTGAGATGCAAAATTACACAGTTCATGTGAAGTTAATATGAGGCTTCAGGTCAGAGCGTGACGTTTGTACTAAAAGGCTTTGGAAGAGATTCGATTAAATAGCTTAAATCTCTATATTTGGGTAGAAACTAGCTCATTTTATAATTTATAATCAATCTTTTATCCCTTATGGAAAGCCCTAACTGCTTTCCTCGTCTTAAGTTGACACGAAATCCCTCCTTTACCTCATACTTTTTGAATAAAATGTAGCTGCAACTAAATAAATTCTCTTGATGTTTTCCAACTCTTTCTTTTCTGTCATTGGACATGTTGAGTGTGTTCAGTAGTTGTTGGTTTGTTTGTATTGGAGTTTAAGAAAGCAGACATATTTGGACAAGACAGACTGACATTTTGGATTTGAGCCAACTGTATTTGATGATTCCCTCTCAGCCGTACACTTTGAAAGTTTATCTGCTCCTCGAGTGTTCACAGGTCGGACCGATGCTTTCTGACCATATTACGGAGAAAATACAGCTCGCACTTTAATTGGAGATTCACCAGGCGACACAAAGGTCAACAGGATTGAACTATCATGAATGAGACTCTGTTAAGTTTTCAGTGGAGGATCCAGAATTCAGTTGAGCCTGAGCCGAAACAAATGTCCAAAAAATCAAAGTGAAAGAGGATATTCAGAAGACAATAATGATGGTAGCCTGTATCCTGTGCTGCTTTTTTATCCCCCTTATCATGGGTTCTGATGATCACTGAAGTTCTCCCGTATGACTAATTGTAAATCTGTTCCTCTGTCCACAGGCTGAGAGCTCATGTTGCAGCTAAGACCAAACTTCCCATCCTGATATTTCCTGAAGGTCAGAGTCCGCTGTGCTCGTGATGTGAAGATGATGATGGCGGTTTTATGGTTGGATAACCTCTGCCTGTGTCTCTGTGTGTAACAGGAACCTGCATCAACAACACGTCGGTCATGATGTTCAGGAAGGGAAGCTTTGAAATTGGAGGCACAATATACCCGGTCACAATCAAGGTGAAACCAGTGGTTGAGATTATGTTGAATCTTTACGAGCTTTAGAGGACTAAACAACCAGACTCAGATCAGCTGACAAAGAGGGTCTTTTAAGATGATTCGGGTGCAGTTTGTTTGTGGTGTGAAAGCGAAACTGAAAATGTGAAAGTTTGTGTTGTTTGTATTTATTGTTGTGAGAATGTTCTTATGGGTCAGGTCTCATTTTAATCTCAGAGCTCAGAGTCAGTTTCACTTCATAGTAGTATCTGAATTCATGTTAAATTCACATGTGTTCTGTGATAAAAATTCATTTGGTTATGACACCACAAATAAACCAACCAGTGTCTGTTTGGAAGCACACTTGAAACCCTCTTTTTTTCAGGCTGGTTGTAAAGTCTTCACTCAGAGTTTTTGATTGACAGTTTTCACACCAACAAAATCAAACGCATCAAACACACAAGCGTTAAGGCAGCCTGCTTTCTTTCAGAAGTTGCTCGTAACTTAGCTTCGGTTTTCTCTCGGTGTGTCTCAGTACGACCCTCGGTTCGGTGATGCTTTCTGGAACAGCAGTAAATACAACATGGTCAGTTACCTGCTCCGGATGATGACCAGCTGGGCCATCGTCGTCAATGTGTGGTACCTCCCTCCCATGACCATACAGGTATACACCTCAGCCTGAATCACCTCCTCACCTGTCTTTACACATACAGTGTTTGAAGCTAATCTGGAGCTCATTCACCATATGAAGCATCAAAATACACTCTGTCTAAATGATTAGATAAGTTGAGGGTAAATAATAGCCTAATAGGGCATAAAACAAAGCTTTTACAACTTAAAAAAGTATAGTAAAAAAGAAACTTCCAAATCTCAAAACCTTCTCTCTCAACATCATTATTTTGCTCTAGTGAATTTCATGTGAATTGATGGTTAAGTTCCCTTTTAATCACAAACTTGAAAGTATTAAAGTGTAAATTAATGTAATATTTATTGCAATATAAATAGTAATAATATTCAGGAAAAAAAAAGACACACTTGACTCCTATAAGCTATGGACTGATAATCAAAGTTAATTTTCTTAAACAAATAGGTTCAAAGGGATCAAAAAGATTAGAGAACACATGTTGGTAATACTGCAGTTTCTCTGACTGTTCATGAAGATTATCTAAAAGCAGAATGCAGTATTTTCAGTATTTAGGTATTGTGTGAGTTCCAGCTATAAAAATAATCAGTCTGGTAATGGTCACGCGTGCGAATGCAGGTAAATGCAAAGTTCACCAAAATTGAACTCCCTGTCACATAGAGGATGATATTCCCTGTAGAAATGTAAATGATATACTGTCAAGACTTTATATGATGACCGTTTTAATATGAACCTACTGTAACGATGCACTTACACAGTCTGAATGAGCAGTTGTGACTATTACTGCATATGAACATATGTATTCTGTGTGTGTGTGTGTGTGTGTGTGTGTGTGTGTGTGTGTGTGTGTGTGTGTGTGTGTGTGTGTGTGTGTGT
>JBBPCS010000729.1:8043683-8057378 GCA_037974645.1 Hollardia meadi
ATATATATATATATATATATATATATATATATATATATATATATATATATATATATATATTAACTTGTACAGAGACTTTAGGGGTTCACCAACACATCCCTCTCTGTCAGCCTCTGTCCATTATCCTATGCCTTTTGAACAGTCCCCGAGCAGCACCGCATGATTACTGGTGGCTCTTCTGGTTTTCTGCCATTAAAATCCAGCTCCTCTAACCAAGTGGAGCTCCCTCTGCAGCTTGTGACAGATCAGACAGGATCTCTGGGGAGCTGCGAGCTCTCCTCTCCTGTGAGCACAGAAAGGACTTGTCTTTGTTAATTGTAGACCGGTCGGTGTGACAGGTAATGGGGTTGTGGGGGAGGTGAAGCCGGGGGGAGATTGGGCCCTGCTCTGCTGCAGCCTCCACTCTCTTCCACACTGTCTATACAGGCTGGCGGCTTAATTCACTGACCATTAGCCTTGAGATTTGTTATTGCTCACTTTTAAAGGCACTGACAGAAGGCATTTCAGCTGCTGGATGGCTCCTCCACCGGGAATTACAATGAAGGATTCGGCTTATGCTGCTCCCTCCCTGAATCCTTCCTGTCTGACCTGAGCCTGGGAAGTCCCTGCATCCGCTCCCTCACCTCGTCATTTAAAACATCATCTTCAGTTCTCCTTCATGGCTTGTTGTGTGTCATCCGCAGGGATCAGGAGGGGATTCCCCATCATGGAGCTCCTGATTTGTCAATCACTTTTCAATTAGCAAATGAGCTCCACCACCAAGGTAGCTCCTGGTCAAAATGACTTCAATCACAACCTAGAACAGCTGAGGTAGGACAGAGGAGAGCTGAGGCAGCAGGAATTATCCACTCCTTCTCATACAGCAATGAAATTAACTGAATATAATATAATTACCATTATGCGATTGATCAAATGGTCAGATTCTTAAAGCAGGGCCACCAAAAGTCCAATAACTGACTTTATCCTGACAGAGAGGAGGCAGTGGAAAAATAAAACACAGAGAGGCTTCTGTATGTGAAATCAGAGCACTTCTCTTCATCATAGATTTAAAAGAAAAAAGGAACTGCAAAACTATTTCCTGAAAACTTACAACAGTAATTCACCACAAATGACCCATCGGCCAGCCTACACTGGGGGCGAAGGTGAAGCGCTGCCGGCCCGGAGATCTCTTCCTCTTCAGGTCAAAACTCTACTACAGCTTCATGGGGTTTATATTATTAAATTGCGTATTATCTGTGCAACAGCTGCCTGTAGCAGCTAAATCATGATGAGCATTTTTTACGTGTATATTTCAAAGCTCTTGTTTGAGGTTCAGGAAAGACAGTGGTCTTGGTAAATTACGTAAATAGTTGACCTCGACCTCAAGCACAAGAAGGACATGATTCATTGATTTTAAATAAAACCATCATAACCTCAACCATAACCAAACCAGTCTTGTTACCTAAAATTAACCACACACAGGACTTCGTGTGAGCTGCATAAGGAAAACATAGACAATGTACTTAAAAAAGGCAGCAATTACAGTTTCTCCAAAATGTATCTGGTAACACGGATTTGAAGAATATAAATATATAAATATATGAGTGTAATTTCAGTTCAGTTAAGACTGTGATACCTGAGCTGCTGAGATGTTTACCATCATTTAAACATGACACAGAATATCAGTCCATTTGTCTCTACTCTGAGAGACTTTAAAAATCTACATACGGATGTTTTTTTTAACATTCTGAGTGTGTTTGTGTGAGATGACTGCTTTTGTGTGACTGTTATATTTATGCCATTTGTTCTCTATATGCTTTAGTGTTTAAATAAAGTTTAACTAACTACCTTGTTCTGTAAATGTCCACGCAGCCCTTCAACATCAGTGTGTGCACCGAGTTGTGCAGCTGCTTTAAGTTTAGATTACAGTTAGGTTGGAGGACTATTTTGTGTAAATTTAGCCTAAATTATTCAGTTATGGTTTTCAATTACAAAATTCATCCATTGAAGAGATTGCAATTACTTCCATGTATAATAAATTTCCTTTGATGATAAGACCAGATGTAGCTCTTAAACCAGAAAGAATTGATTGTCACTAATCTGGTTGATGTAGCGTTGTAGCTTTGATCGAACCGACCGATGACTCTCCTCAATCATGCAGACGGATGTTGGATTCCCCCCCAGGTAGGAATGGTAAATGAAGTGATCTGTTTTTTTTTCCCCTCCACTGTCAGCAGCTTTGACCTTCTCTTGCGGCGTGACAGCGGCTGCTGAAGGACGTCCTGATCGGCTGACAGTGCACTTCCTGCCTGCCGTCACTTTGCCGATGGCTGCCAAGGTGTGAGAGGTCTGGTTACAGCGTGGGCACTTGATGAAGCAGAGGAATCGATGGAGCGAGGAATGATGAAGAAATGAGAGGCGCAGACGGACAGGCTGCAAAAACGAGTGTGTCACATTTTGCGGGAGGTGGGTGGGTGGGTTAAACTTCAAACTAAAATGCAAAGAGACGAAGAGGAGGACGGGAGGTAATCAATAACTGAGATGAAACTAGCTCTGCTGCTGTAGAAGCAGCAGTCATGCATCAAAACACAGGTTGGTTAATTAGTTTCATGTTCAAAATAAATGTGAATAGAATTATCTAATCAGTGGTCTTAATTAAAACTCTTAAATGAAGTTGTTATAGAGTAAAACTTTCAAGGTATGCACAGAAAGTGTATCATGTTAATTCTGCTGTATATTAAAGAGGTTCACCTGAGTGCTGTTATTCTGCAGAATACATAAAAACCACTCGTCTTCTGATCATGCTCAGAGAGTCAGAACAATAATAAGCAGACAGGGAAATGATTGATGAATGTGTGGAATCCTAAACTGCTCTTTGGTTGGTTGCCAGACAGTCGAGGTTTATTTGTCTTCATATTGGGGCGAGTCTGTGTTTATGTTCGGCCTCTGGAGGAACCACATGTCCTGAGAAATGACCCAGCCCACCAGGAAGAGCACAAATATGAAGTTCTGCTCATCTTAAAGCAGTTCAGTGCTGCTGCCAGTGGGAATAACAGTAAAAGAATCTCTCTGATTCTTTGAGCTGGGAGTCTTTCCTTTGCTTGTGATATTTTGGTGAGTGTGAGCTGAACATGCAAAAGCACTTCTATTATAATCCTCCAGACTGGTCTTTAGTTTTCCATCACTTTTTCAGCAGATAAACAGTGATTTAACAGGAAAGCTCCATCGAATCAATATGGGCGCAATTAGCAGCCTGTGCTATGACCTTTGATCCGAGAAACGACGCATATATCATGAAAAACTGGTGATTCTATGTTGCATCATATCATGTCTGGAATACTTACAGCGGTATTATTTTGATGCTGCCGTCACCAAGACAACATTGATCATTTAACCCAACAAGGACACACTGCATTTGTTTTCAAATTTCTGTGAAGAAGAATATGGGTTTGGAAATATGAGAGAAGACAGAAAGTAAAGTGAAACTGTCATAATTTAATATGGAGTAATATAGTTTGAGCATACAAGAAACTACCGCAGGGGTTGGCGTTAGTCTGGAGTAGAGGAAAACATTTTGAGAAAATACTACTTGAAAGTTATCTGATGCCAGTTTAATATGCCAGACACATCTAAGTTGGCACACATCTGTTGAAATTTCCACCTATTGAAAAAGTCAGCAATGTAAAATATTGTGTTTTTGGTTATTAATTCATGAAACTGAAGTCTGAATGTTTTGTAAGAGACGTTTTTAGCTTCTGATCACGCATTCACGCATCATCCACTCTTCACTAATCTTGGTCCAGATCGTATTTGTGTGACACCAAACACAACTTATAGGTGACATTTGTTTTCAGATATCACCTTTTGTTTTTAGCCTTGCTAGCTCTATGGTATGTACTGAATGAATGGATTGTCATCAGATTTTGTCCAACACAATGAGGTTGACATTTGTGGTTATGAGTAAATTACCATTCAGTCATTTTTGTTTCAGCACAAACATTACCGGTGTTGTCTCGTACATCATTGAGGAGCTCATAATTCAAAATAAACAAATGAACTTGTGCTGTTCCATGATTATTAGAACATCTATTAATTTGGGAATGATTGCAGAATGTTAATTTTTTATGAGTCACATTTCATCACTTGCGCATTCCCAACAAACAGCAGCATTCTGCCAGCATCTTGGATTGTGGCTTGGCAGATTCATATTAAATGAATGCTTGTATCCAGAGTGGAGGTGAAGCAGTACATCACAACAGCAGAATTAGGGCATCTCCTGCAGTCTGCAGCCATCCCACTATTTCCAGGCAAATTGATTTATTTCACATTATTAATGAACTTTGCTGCAGTTCCACTTGTCAGGCTTGGCCCGCGAGGGTCAATAACGAGAGGAAACTTGATGTTAGTGGATCCGGCTTAAGTGATTCGGTCGCGCTAACGATTCAATATATCAGGACAAATGTCAGCTGCTTGTAATATGTTGATTCTCCAGGCCTGATCTGCATAAGCACTGCATTCACCGGGGTGGAGGTGTCGGCTGGGGGGAGGGACGTATAATGGAAAGCTGAAAATTCTTTTGGCTTTCAATAAATATTTCATGTAGAGGTAAAGCCATGTGAGCGGCAGGATGCAGAGCGAAAAAAAACCCACTCACTGAATAAACCAACACTGGACGGACTCTGTGGTGTGTATCAATCAAGACGGTATTTTTAAATCAAGACGAAAATGTGACACAAAAAATTATTGTTATTCCATAAAATTCATGACTGAAATTAAGAATAGTCTGACATGAATGTTTGTATAGTCTTCAGTGATGTGTGAGCTCCAGGCAGAGCAGGGTGGGGGGAGGCGTGTAAACACTTAAGGTGACTAAACTGCTGGCTCAAGTTTTCTGGCCCACTGCAGAAATCAGTCCAATGGATCGGATGGGAGAGATTTAGTTGCAGGTGGCAAAGGTCGGTGGATTGTGTATTCTGTGCAGTCAATAATAAAGTTAGGACTTATGCCCACGGAAAGTTAATGAGCAATCACAAGGACCTTGGAAAGTCATTTGCATCTGGGCACGGACTCCTCACGTTGGCTGGGAGAGGGCCCCCGGGACATGGAGAAAAACGGTGATACTGCAAAGCAGTTACTGTGAGCTGCTGTGTGAGGAACAAAGGATGCACACCACACATAACAATTAGAAATCAGGACTAACATTTAGAGCTAGAACTAACATTTAATAACATCACCAAATATGTGGATGTTCCCAAATTGAAATAAGTGCAATCAATGTGTTTTGGACAATTATTTGTTTGTTATTTGTTCTCTCTAAAGCCAGACTCATACTACAGGAGTTTTGGGCTGAATTAACCCTGATTTGCTCCTCCTGATAATTTGAGGAGGAATCTGCTCTGGCACCTTGGTTGGCCCAGATTACCTGGTAATGTGAGAGGCTTACAGATCCAGTCTTAAACCTCCCGAACTTCTTGCAGACTCATGTAACGTTAGCTAGCATGCTAACTACTGCTTACAGAGCCCCAAAAAGCATTTTCCCCATAGACCACCATTATAAAAGAGACGTCTGTTGACAGGACACCTCGAAATAAACTCAGGCCTATCACATTAACACAATAAGATTACAGAGGTCATGATCCATTTCATATGTCTCATATCAGATGACTCATTTAGTCTATTAAATACAGGTGTGTTCACTTCTTCACTTTTACCTGAAGAAGACCATCTGCGGTGAAACATTATATCAGTCGTGTCTACATGAATGCTCTTTACAGACATCTGTAAATATTAGCTGCTAGCGCTGTTTGAATGCATGCATTTGTTGTTGCATGCATTTGGGTCAAATTGGTGCATTCACTGACAATCCGTAAAAGTGTTGCCTTGTTACGTTCTGCACCCTAGGCCATCTAAACTTGACAAAAAATAATTGAAGGAAGCAAAGGTGAAAGTTAGCGTGAGAAAAGGCATGTGTGGCGTGAGAGCGTGAGAAGTGTGTTTCTCCTTATGTGTGTGATGCAGCCCGATTTCAAACTCCTGTGGCCTGAGCCTGGCGTACAGCTGCTCCATGTTAAATGAGAAAGCCTACTTAAAAAATTCAGTGTTTTGCATTTTTCAATTATACAGTCATGTCATAGATTGTTAAATGTTAAATATTAACTGATTAATCCGGCCATGCCCTTTCCAGATTAATGTCTGATTATGTTCAGGTGCTTGAGTTATAATTGGCATCAAGCTGGGTTGGCATCAAGCCACACCCTCGTAAACCCTTCCCCTTGTGATGATACCACAGTAGACCCCACCCCATAATAGAGCAGTGTTTTTTGGGGGTTTATCCTGGAACATGAATCCATCTCTGCTCTGTTGTCTTTGTCTTCCATCTGAGGAAAAATCACATTCAGGCACAGAGAAGCTGGAGGAGTCAATCCCAACATTTACCAAGGCTTTAAAGGCAGCAGCCGCTGCTACACACGCATGGAGGATTTACTTTATCACAGGGTCGCGCTCGGCCACACCACACTGGCCATGTAATCACCTCGTCTGCTTTCACATCCACAGCTATGAGGCTGTAATCTGTCCAGCACACTGTGAGGCAGGAGGCTGCCCTCTCCTCTTCTTTCCCCGGGGCCCCACTGGACCTGTGTGGCCCCTCTCAGCCTCCAGACCCCGGACAAGAGAAACCCAAGGAGATTTGTTCATAGCATAATACTTCAATATGGAAATGATTTCTCGTAAATTGAAATGTAGCACGAGTGCATTCATTGTGTCGCTGATGCCAGGATGAGATGGAAAAAACCCCCAATTTTCCCACTTTGACTTCAAAGCAATACAGAAAAAACTTCAACTCATCTTCTGTTCCAAATCATTTCATTCACTGCTTTCCACAAAACTCCTGGATGAATCACATTTTTTAAACAAACTAAACTAAGAAAACATGCGTACATGCAACACTGCAACGTGGCAACACGTGCAGTCCACAATGATTATGGTGGCAGTCATAATAAAAATTTGTGGTCATTTTTGAAACTTATCTTTGATGTCAGAATTACATAAATGTAGCTTTTAACTAACTAACAGCAATTTTGCCATCTGAAATGACACACTGGTAGCTTTTATCAGCATAGCTAGGTAGCTAATTAAGCTAGCATTTGCTCCATGAGTTGGTTCAATAACCCTGCTGCGCATGTTCAGTGGGTATACCCAGGAAGTAAATCTGGGAGCTAGAAAACTGTTTTGCACTATCTGCCCAGCAAGCAATGCTCATTGGACTGAATAGGTGCCATCTTTGGTTCCAGTTCTCGTATTCATCTATGACTGGCTTCCAAGCATTGTGTGTTCCAGACCTAAACAGAATTTTTCCAACATCAGCTGTAATAATCTCCTAATTCTTGGCCTTGGAAGTAATGCCAGGTTACTACTGTTACTGCTAGAATGCTAGTTGGTTGGACATGCTCACGTTAGCAGGTGATGTCAGAGCAAACAAGCACACAGTTTATTCCTTACATTTTAGCTCTTGTGTTTTTGGTTTTAGTTAATAAATATTTTAATAAGGTACACATGTCACAGTTAGACAAAAAAGAAGAATGGTGACACTATTTCAAAACATATCTTTGGTCTTTCTTTACTTCGGTTGTCATTTATTGGCTGACAAATACACTGACATCAATGTCGGTCGACACGTGGGCCCATTCGATTTATCAATCTGGCTCTTCTGGGTTGCATTAAAATTGTAGAATGAGATATGGAGCAAAAGTCTTCATGAGATTGGGATTGGGGTTTGTTGGGAATATTTCATCAAATATAAAATTATATGAAATGCAGAAAATGACTACATAACTAATGCGCGTACAAACAAACGAGCGATATAAATGGTTTTCAAGTTCGAGGTGAAAATGCGTACAAGAAGAACAAAGACAATACAACACAAATAATCTGCTGGATCTTGATGCTGATAAAAATACTAATAAATCATTGGTTATAAACATATTTAAAGTGTCCCATCTGTTTTTCTGTTGTGTGAGCGGCTCCTGGCTGCCTTCAGAGCCCTCTGAGGCGCAGTATTGAAGCATATAGTTAAAGCAGGCGGAGGGGAAAAATACATTTCATTACTTTGCTTTGTGGCATTTTTTCCACGTCATTACAAAGCAGTAATGGGCGGTCACAGGGAGAAACAGATTGCTCCGCTACTCACATCCAACAGGCCTCATTTTAATGTGCCACCATTACGTGACTCACTGCTTTGTTACAGTCGAGTATGAGCGCCTTTTTCTCTCCTCCCCGTTTTCACGTTTCTGTATAGAGAGAGTAGACGCTACTCTGTTCTGACATGAGACAAATGTTTCATTCAAATGTTGCTTTCGCATATTGTGGAGGAAGTAATGAATTCCTGCGCAGCAGCCGGCAGGCCTGGTTCACCGTGTCAAGCCTGAGCAGGGGGCAGGCACAGCTCCACAGCAGCAAAATTAAATTTAATGTTCAATCCGCTGCAGGAAAGGTGCATAAATCAAAGCTTTTGATTTGCATGGACTGTGGCGAGCAACCTCATCCCATGCACAAATAAACCAGGACAGAATATGATGTCACAGGAAAAACAATGTAATCTCAGACTTCCTAATAAAAACAAGCAACAGGCGGGGCCATTTAATTCAGACTGCTGCTCTGATGTCAAGTATATTATTAAAAACATAGCTCTCTTCCGCCCCCCTCTTTCATTTAAGGAGAGAGGAAGCCATTTGAAAAGTTTAATATTGTTTTCCCTGAACAAGAATGAAATGAAAGTTTGAACCTTTGAAATCAACAAAAACAAGCAGAGGCTGATAATGACAAACCATCAGGACAAAAGTGGAAACAAACTAAATCCCTGTTGGAGTGAAGAGCTGAAAACATCAGATCTGTGTGGAGCGATAGGAGACTGTAAACCTTCTCACATTAATACATGAAACTAACAGAAATGTCATATTTCCATCATATGTTCCTTATGGTTTTCCATCATTTAACTGGAGCTCTTTTAATGACAAAGTCATCTCATTGTGTCCTCTTCTTCTGCAATGCTTTAATGGCACGAAAGGAGAATTAACTCCACCAGCTGTTTATCTCCTTAAACCAATGAACTTACTGTATATTCACACAACAGAAGTTGATGGAAAGTGCATATATTAGCATTTTCTGTCTAGGAAAAAAGAAGGGCGCTAACATCTGAAAGCATCATTTTATGGACAGTCAGAGGACACTGTGTAGACATTTTATTGAAGACATCACCAGAGCCGGGAGGCCCTACACGCTCACTACGCAAAGTAAGCAAGGCCCCACCTCCCCCTCATGTGCGAGTGTAATGTTGCCAACTTAGATGACAGGATGAAGCGGAACTATCCTTCTGGACACGAGAAAAAGAAAAAAATTCCATCAAAGTGAATTGTAGAAACAGCAGTCAGGTAAACTTGTTCTAACTCCAAGTTTGATGTCGGCAAATAACAGAAGTGTTGGTTGATGCTAGCAGGCAGTGCATCTCTCTCTAGTCTGACTGTCTTGCTAACCTAGCTGGGCAGTGCAGTGAATCTTGGTCTGTCTGTGTCTTTGCTTGCTTGCCAGCCTTTGCCAGACTTCATGCCTGACAAAAGTTAGAGAGAAATACAACTTTTTATTGCGTTATGCAGATGGGCAGCAGTGTTTATAAACTGCAGCTCAGAATCGAAAAGAGAGCCGTGGGCATGATGGCACTCCTCATAGACACAGATAGTTTTAAAACAAGACGATTACCTCGTCTCACATTCAACGTTTAAATTACCTCTGGAAAGATGGAAAGCAATTGATTGACATTAACTATTGATTAAATAGCCCATTGAATTCAAAATGTTATGTAGCTGGGCATATACTGGAAATATAAGTGTGAATCTCTGAGTAAACCATCAAGTATTCATCCAGGCCATAGTTTAGTATTTTACATTTTAAAATGTATTAAATTAAATCTGGGGGAGCCTGCTAAATGGGCCTGAGGGAGCCGATATGATTAATAACAGTATTGTTATCATTTTTAGGTGCTATGCTCAAGTTTGTCAGTGGAGAAGAAGATATTATTTATACCTCATTCTGTTCTGTATACAGTAGGTCTACTTATTCTTAGACTGACAGATGGGGCAAACTGTTTAAATAGAGGGAGGATTGTAGTGGGTGCACTGAGGTGTCAGGTGTGACTGGTAGACAATGGCAAATGGTTTACATGGCACACGAGTCAGGCAGGAGGGCCCCTTAGCAGAATTTTGCTTAGGGCCCCAGAGAGGTCAGTACCGGCTCTGGACATCACACTGGAGACGTGGAGGGGACATTTCCCCAGAGGAAATTAATCCCTTTGTTGGTGTGTGTCTTAAAATAACCTGATTTAAAAATGGAAATGCCTCCAGAAATGACTGTAGACTTGGTTCTTTGAGAGTTTCCCTCTGCCCATTACATTAGATAATCAGTGAATGGAAAATTAGTGAAGATATGGCTCAGTAAGAGTGGACAATCATGCTAATAGCTTTGAAATGCACTAAAAAGCTATTACTGTCAGTTCTGTTGTGTGTCTGCTGCTTCAGAACGAACATTTAACTGCAACTTAAACTTCAATAACTGTAATCGAGCTTTTCAAATCCCACTTTCGGGAATCTTATCCATCGTAGTGTATTTAAATATGTATTTTATTATCTGATTATCATTGTCATTTTCTTTTGCATCTTTTGTTAATTCAGTATAAATGCACAGGATGTAATATGATTACTTTTTGTAGCTTCCTCTGCAGCAGTGTATCTATCAGTGCGCGCGCACACACACACACACACACACATGCACACACACACAGACACACACGCACACACACGCACACACACACGCACACATACACACACACACACACACACACACACAGGGCTAAAGCCCCATTAGGAATCAGCCTTGATCAATATCCACTGAATTAGAGTGCTACTGATCTGATTAACTCCCCATTGTTTTCTACTGGCCCTTATTTAGGATGCATGATGAGAAAATATCCCACTTTCTTTATCTTTAAATGAAACACACACACACACACACACACACACACACACACACCGGGCTCTACTGACACAGTGTTCAATTCATCTTCCCTCTCTCCTTCTGGCCTGTTTAGAGATGAGCTTTTCTTCTTGGTTCCCGACAACATGTTAGTCGTACTGTCTGACTGTCAGCGGCTCTCAGCTGCAAGCCCGCTGGTTGCTACTGGAGACATAAATCTTTAAAAACTCTTCACACAACACACATTAATGAACAATGATGATAAATGAATAATAAATATTTTAATAAGGTACACATTTCACAGTTAGACAAAAAACTCTAGAATGGTGACACTATTTTCCAAACATATCTTTGGTCTTCAGGTGTCATTTACCTGCTGACAAATACACTGACATCAATATATATAACATATAACCGAAATCACATCTTTCCCTAACCATATCCAAAGTGAATCCAATAGATTAAATTTTGTGATTGTTTTAAGACCTAAAAAATTCTTTACTTCACCTTAACGAAAGTACTTTTGTTAACCACATTCGGGATTTGAGACCTGGATTCTGGTGTGAGAGTCCTGAACTTTGTATGTCTCCACCCTGACCACCTCCCTGACTCCAGCGTGATTTATAAATGTAGTGTTTCAGTCAAAGAAACATCATGCAGGTAGAAAAGATAGTCATTGTTGAGTCACAAAAGAAGTTGAAAATTTGTGTCCATGTACATGAATCCTATACATTATATTTTGTGACTTTCACAAACTACCGATACTATGTTGTTGTATTGTCAGTGCTGTCTCGAGATAGGTTTTAGCAGGATGTGTAGACCTGCAGTCAAAACTCTGTGTTTGGCGATTTCATCTCCTGCTGAGTCGGTCCGATCTCTGAATCCTGAACTCTGCTCCTCTGAGAGGATGCCGGGGCAGATGCAGGTTATTGAAATGAAATGGATCTACTCTAAATCTGCTTTTCTCCTCCTCTCGCTGTAATAGTGGGAGGAAGAGGAGACGAGGAAGATGGGAGAAGCAAAGTCCCTCCGAGGCATGATGGGATTAGTGCTTGAGGCTATAGAGCGATTGTGGCGGCCCTGGATGGAGAGGTTCAGGTGTAGCGGCTCACCCCTGTAGTTAAAGAGATTATCAACAATAAAAATAATCGAAAGAAAAGTTCCTGCACTCCACAGACACCATGAAAAGTCTTGGCATTTTTCAAACAAATTCCTAGAAAAGGCTTTTTATTGTATAAGTGCAGGCGGGCGGGCAGGACAGGTGGCCGTGTGCTCACCCTGTGATCCCCACCAGCTCCACTCGCCTCCACAAACTTAATAACACACAGGAGAGATGATAGGCTTTTATATTAAAAGCCATATATTCTGATTAATTCTTCTCTTTCTGAATTCCACGCTTTAAGAAAAAGAAGGAGACTCTGACAGTCAGAGAGGCAGGCAGGCTGCTGGATGTTAAAGGACCAGAATTAAGTTTTTTGTTTTTTTTTCATTTAAAAGAAATCATCACAGCAAACTGTTCTGCAACTGTATTGGATGTATTTCATCTTAAGGTATTCACTGGTTTCAATTCATCTCTGTACAGAAGGAAGATCAGTTGACATTACTCTTGAGACTTGATGAGACTTGAATGCTGGTTTCTCACCAGAGAAAGTAACTCTACATTTATATAATTCAGGTGGATTTGTTTTAGTTACTTCTGGCACCAGCTGTCTATAATAATGCTTTGGTTACCAGGCAACAAGAAAAGGAGACTGGTCTTATCTGAATCGCAGTGAACTTGACTAACTTGGTTGGGTCAGTCGGTAAAAGGTTCATCAGCAACACATCGCTCTGCGTCCATAATCGCTACTCTCCTCCACCACCTGCCCTCAGACCTGTTCTTATTATAAAAGACCCGTCCTTCTTAAAGTTTTAAATGACTTATTGCTGTCGGCTGACGCCGGCCACAAATCCACCCTTGTTCTTTTCGATTTAAGTGCGGCATTCGATACCAATGACCACGACATCCTCTTGGATCGCCTCGAAACCTGGGTTGGTATTGGTGGCACGGCTCTACAATGGTTCAGGTCTTACCTAAAGGACAGGCTGTTCTGTGTAGGTATTGCTGACGCAAGGTCTTCTACATCAGGTGTTCACTGTGGGGTACCCCAAGGTTCAGTGTTGGGTCCAATCCTCTTCTCTATTTACATGCATAAATAGAGAAGAGGCATAAACTGGAACAACAGCTGCAGCAGGATGGAGTGAAGCAGGTCTGGTCTGGCATGAGGAAGATCACGGGTCTAGCGCGGAAGGGAGGATCACTGCTTGATGGAGATCAGGACCTGGCTGATGACCTGAACATGTTCTTTAATAGATTTGAGAGCTCCACCCCACCTTGCCTGTTGCCTGTGGCTCATACTCCTCCCTCCACCATCTCTATGACCTCACCTATAATACTCCACTCATCTCAGGTCAGGAGGGAACTGGACAAACGCGGCTGGACCTGATGGAATTAGCCCCAGACTGCTGAAGACCTGCTCTGGACAGCTGTGTGGAATTCTCACACACTTATTCAACCTGAGCCTGCATCTACAGAGGATCCCCACACTGTGGAAAACATCCTGCTTGGTCCCTGTTCCCAAAAAGAGACACCCCACTGACTCCAATGACTACAGGCCTCACCTCACATATCATGAAGACCCTGGAGAGACTGGT
>JBBPCS010000729.1:8057478-8069861 GCA_037974645.1 Hollardia meadi
CTATCTATCTATCTATCTATCTATCTATCCATCCATCCATCCATCCATCCATCCATCCATCCATCCATCCATCTATTATTATTTTATGTCGTATTCAGACAGAAAACTAAGTGAATTTTTGCCTCACGTTACTCGTGTGATTTTGATCACGGGATCATTTATGTTTATTTGCGTTACTTGTGTGAGTAACGCAAATAAACAGCCATAATTTTTTACTCTACGTTAGCTGTAAGCTAGGAAGCAATGAAAGGCACCCCGTGTGTGTGTGTGTGTGTGTGTGTGTTTGTGTGTGTGTCAGACAGTCAGTTCAGCCACTGCCTGAAGTCAACACTCACCAGAGACTCCGATTCTCTCTCTCCTTATTCCTCTCTAAGGTAAAGTACAGTTCCCTTCCATATCAGCAGTCAACATTATAGTACATAGACACCTGACAGGACGTCCACACCTCATATGTCAAGCAAGGAGGTGATGTCGTACGTCACTATGTTATGTAAAAAATATTGCATTTGAAAAATCACATTGAGGACTTTGAAGATCACTCTGAGCTTAAAGTGAATCATCACATACTGATGATGAAACATCGACTGGATGTTAACTATGATGGATTAAACTGTGTAGGAAAAATACATCTAAGCCAACCTGTAAACGCAGAGGTCTGGTTCTGATTCTCTAAGATAAAATGTAATTATCCCATTAAGTAGCATTAATATCCACAGCTCAGCTACATCAAAACGCTAAGGATATATTTCCTTTGGAAAAATCAGAAGTACACTGATGTTCTGTGTCCACATAAAGTCTGCAGCTGCTTCTCTGATTTCCAGTTTTGCACATTTAATGGCTTTTAGGCTGAACGGTGATCAAAGTGGTTCATTTATGTATCAAAAGTAGAGCTGTGTTTTTGGGTTATGAGGGATGTTGTGAAGGCAGCAACTTTTGAGCATCATGAAATGGGAGAACCATCTGTGATATTCCCTGTGCTGCAGAAAATAACTGTTAACGTCCATATGTCTGCACACAGCCTGGTCTGATAAATGTGAGCTGCTGTACAAATTGTGGGCTGTCTGTGTTATTTGGTTTGTATTGGTGATGAACAGAAATATGTCTCAGTATCACATAGACTCAGTAAACTAACCTTGGTCCTTTCACACTTGATCTGTTTGGTCTGGATCAGACGAACCTGTGTTTACCTGTTTAGTTTGGTTTGTTTACTACCTTTTGACAGTTGTCCTTTTAATAAAGGCGTGAAAGTCCCCCCACAAAAAATGACATGAAAATGCAAAATTCACATTATTTGCACAAGTTGAAAATATTCAACTTCAGTGAAAAATCCATGTATGGAAAAGAAAAAGGAGAGAGAGGAGTGTCTGGTGAGTGTTGACTTCAGGCAGTGGCTGAACTGACTTCTAACACACAGACATACACACCTTCACCTGCCGTTGCTTACTGCTAATACCGTACCGTAAAGTATTCTGATTCATCATGTTATTGGCGCAAGTAACGCAAATTAATTTAAATGATCCCGCGATCAAATTCGGGTAAGCAACACAAGGTGAAAGTTTGCTTCACCTTCTGTCTAACTCTAAAACATTCTAAACTCTGGTGTGGACTATAACTGGACCGACATTAAAAGGAAGGTCTCAGTCTTGTACCACAGAGTCCCACATGCCAGCAATATAATAATTTTTCATTTTTAATGATAATTTTAAAAGTTAAAGATCTCCATTGAAAAATGTGTTTTTCTTATGTTTATGTCCTCTAAAAACGTCTGATCTGGACTAAACTGACTTGTGTCTGTCCAAAGTTTGTCACTAGAAAAGTGTTTTCACATTCCTCTACTGAAAGGGGAGATATTTGTACACTTCCCAACAATCTGAAATTCAAACTTACACCGGGCAAGCATGATTAGTTCCCCGGCAAATTTGGTTCACTATCAAGATGTGAACATATGTAACATCATAGCAGATATTTTTGTACACTGCCATTTACAAGCTAACAACCATTCTGATACGCCTGCTAGTTGCTGGTTTTGTTGCGCAACAGACTTGTGATCTAAGTCAGGGTCTGACTGAATTTCAAACATCTAACGTTGTCTCTAACACTAGCTATCTTGATGTGCACTGCTCTTTCACTGGTCAACCTAGTGCAAGCTGCAGTTTTGGGTGGGGCACAAGGTGTGATTCATAAATCCAGAATTTCTCAAAGAGTGAGAAAGAGTATGCTTCCAGTTCTTTTTTTTTTTTTTTACTTTTAATGTAGCAATGTATTTTTTACATACTTTTAAAACACGTCTAGAGGGAAACTTTAAGGGAGTTTTTGGTGTATGTGTGTGTTGCAGAGGCAGGGGATGGAGAGGAGGGTGAGGAGGAGGGGGGGGGGGGGGGTTCAACAGTGGAAGGCTGTGAGAAAAACACACAAGCTCATACACCAGCGATTCAAATCAATTTCAAAGCAGAGGTGGAAGAATTTCTGTACCAATGAGCCCAAGGTTCCTCGTTTGGAGAAGAACAAGTACACAGAAGTAGAGAGGGAAGAAATAACCAGTCTCAGAGAAAAAACAGGAAAAAAAACCTCCTCTGGATTCCAACTTGCAAATAAAAAAGCAAAGCAATCAATCATGTTGGAGAGCCCTCATTCCTGGCTGCTCCTTCCAGGCAGCGGCAGAATGAAATGGGACAAGACTAGAATATGCAAACTTATTCGCTCTCTCTGGACGGCTGGGGAGAAACGGTGGTGGTGGTGGGGGGGATCAGAAAAGATAAATGGGCATTCCAGGGGACGACACAAAGGCCTGTTAAAAGTTTACTGTCACAAACACTAATTAATCACAGCTGCAGAGGCTATTAATCATATATTAATGAGATGGTCTCTTTACTTTGGCCCGTCCAGGCCTCCTTTCTGCCCCGTGGCCCCTGGAAGCCTTGCTGAGCAGAAAGCATCCAGGACTCAATTAATCTTCTCGCACCTCCACCCGGCACAGACAGACACCTTCAGTGAAAGCAGGCAAACAGCGAGGACATTTAAACTGTCCATATTTCAGTGGGGACAGTTAATCAGCTGGAGGTTCTGCGTGGAGATTCAGGCTGTCTGTTTTAGACTGCAGGATAATATCCAGACAGACACGCCATTCTATTGTATCTCCATCCAATGTTTAATCTCTTCTCTCTGCAGAAAAGGTGAAAGTGACAGGGATGAAATGGACTTGGCAGATTGTTTGGGCCAATGTCTTTTTGATTGTTGGAATTGCACCTTGGAAACACATTCACTGATGTCAAACGAAAGCTCATGTTGTGGTCAACCTTGCTGTCCGCATTGCACTCTGGGTATCGATCGGGTTGTTGCTCTCACTGAATCGTTTGGCCTGCTGAGACGAAGTTGTTTCATTTGATTCAGCGACAGCTTGCGAACACATTATGACAAGCTTTAAGGAGATTCTATATGCCATATAAATGCCATGAAACAGACAAGCTCATTCTGATATATATCAAAACTACTTAACTTCATGTCACATATCTTCTGTTGTAGGCCCATAGCAGTGTGGAGGAAATTGTAGTACTACATAGAAAAGACACGTCTTATAGTATTAGTGTCAAGTCACACCTACATTTAAAACGACAAAACATAATAAAGCAACCGTTTGTCCACTGAAAACAACGTAAACAGAACAGTTTTAACATTGAGAATTAGCTTGAAGGACTTTATGGACTTGTTGATCACAGAAGGGGCTGTATCATTCCTCCATGGCCTTATTTTTTAAACATTTTTGTTGACTTTGTTGTTTTGTTGAACAACAGCTCCCATATTTCGTGGAAGTATAGTGTTGCCATGAATTCAGTGCTAAAATTTGAGCCCCTTATTTAAAGCCTATATTTGTTCACATTTTGTCAAACTGGCACCATCAAAAATACGACAAATTAGCCATTAGCAGTTCCTGTTTACAGCATAACCATGGATGTACAGACAACTATCACTGAATTACTTTGATACTGAAGAAAACTTAAAAAACATGATGATTTACATGAAGTTGTACTGCTGGTGCCTCGCAAAAAATTGTGCGGTGGTTGGTGTTCTTTCTTTTTTGATCTTACCTGACTCTTTAAACTATAATAAAAGAAGATTTTCTGCTTGATGATAATTATAAACCAGCAGCAGAGAAGATGAAGCTCAGTGTGTGTGTATAGTCATCCTCAGGACACAGCCAGCATGAAGGTGTGGTTGGTGGGGTTTTTATGACTCCTTCAGGTCCTCTCCAATGGACATGATTAATGCACAGTGTGATTTAGATGCTGGGGACAATTACAATACTTTCAATCTTTCCTCTTGTCTGGCTTTCTTATACAATATTAGACTGAAAATAAAATATGGTTCATTCTGAGATTGAGGTTGACGTGTGTTGCTGAGGGTGAACAAGACAGTGAACAGGAGGCAACTGCAGTATCATCTGCCAATAATATGATATTTCTCCAATTATTTGTCTACTGCAACAGTTAAATGTGGAATTTTATCCAGTGAAAAAACAAGCCTTATGCTGAATGTCTTGTAATTCTAGAAATACTCCATGCATGGGGTTTAAACATTCATGTTCCCTTCAGAATGAAATGTTTGGTGATCCTCTGACTGTGTTTCTAGAGTCATCACCAGGTCAACATTTTAATTTGGACTATGACCACACAATCAATTCCATAAGCCTCAGCTGGACTTTGTGTTCACTAGTGTGCTAATCAGCTGATGTTAGCATGCTAATATGATCAACTTAAAATAGTAAACATGCATGGTAAACATTATTCCAGCTAAACATTAGCAGGTTAGCATTGTCATTGTGTGAATGTTAGCATTTAGGTTAAAGCACCACAGTGCCACTAGCTGGCTAAGCTAGTTGTTTGCCCCTGCTTCAAGTCTTAATGCTAAGCTAGGCGTACAACATCCTGGCATAAGATTGACATCCATTTGATTCTCAGACATAAAGTGAGTGATTCCTTAAACATTTTAAAAAGTATAGTGATAGCTCTACACTGAATACTTCATACTATATCACCTGCTCTCTCACTTACCTGTGTGATAAGTTAAGGCTTGTAGTTTCTTTTAGAGGCCATGCAGACAGCAGAGAGTGTGTGACCTGTGAGCCTCCTCTGCAGAAATGTTTATCACACGTTGGGCATTAATAAACTGAAGGAGTGCATTAAACAGTGCAGGTGTCAGTGCATGCTGATGGAGAGAGCTGCAGTATTGCCCCTGCTGTATGCAGATCAGCCTGAGGGTCAACTACTGCACACACATACTAATGCCCACACACTGATACAGTATGAAACAGCAAAAACTCCCACTGACAACAACCAACAGGGAGTCTGTATGCAGCTCAATGCATCATTAAGATAAGGAGGTTCACCAAACATCCACCAAATTACAAACATGGAGGGAATTTGTAAACAGTTACACCGACATCAGAGTTGCTGGAGATAGTCTGGATCATTTGATGTCGATCACTGTTTGTCACAACCTTTATTCTATGTTATTCATTTGTTCTGTTTTCATGCAATATCACTCACTCTTCTGCTGTCTCAGATCCTGCCACACCCTCTTGCTCTGCCATTACCTCATTCCCCTCACCTGGTTTTCCCTGCTCTTCTCCTCACCCATAGCTCATTCCCTCATTAAGCTGCCTCCACATCAAATTTGCTGTCCGCTCACCGAGAAGCACATGGCATAGTGCAGACAGTTGCAAAGGCAAAGCGCAGCACAGGTGTAAGTCATCATACCTGTGCTGCCATCAGAATTTCTATGTAGCAACATGATGGGGTTCACTGTTATAAAAAACATGGACAATAACAGGATCACTATGCATTAAAAAAAATATCACTACAACATCCAATTTAACATCAGCTTTGTGATTTCTCTTCTGGGATCATTCAAATATTTAATTTAATCAATAGTGTTAAATAACATTGCCAAGGTTTGGGGATCTCAGAATTGCTTCTCTTTGCAGATGATGTTGTTCTTTTGGCTTCATCAGACCCTGACCATCAGCACACACTGGGGCAGTTTGCAGTCAACTGTGAAGCAGTTAGAATGAGAGTTTTGAGAACATGGTCCCCTACAGAAAAAAGGTGGATTGCTTCCTCTTGGTTGTGACTGAGTTCAAGTATCTAGGGGGGGGGTTCACAAAGAAAGGCAAAATACAGGAGAAGTCAACAGCCGGATCAGTGCTGTGTCAGCCATAATGCTGGGGTTGTACTGGAATTTTTTGGTTCTGAGCTGGAAGGCAAAGCTATCTCACCAGTCGGTCTTCAATCCAACCCTCACCTATGGTCATGAGCTTTGAGTAGTAATTGAAAGAATGAGATTGTGGATACAAGCGGCTGATAGGAGTTCCCTCCATAGGGTAGCTAGGTACAGTCTTAATGATAAGGTGAGGAGCTCAGACATCTGGAGGGACCTTGGTGTAGAGCTGCTGCTCCATGTTGAAAAGTCAAATCTGATCAGGATCCTACTGGGTGCCTCCCTTTGGGAGTTTACAGGGCACGTCCAACTGGTAGGAGACCATGCCTGGGCAGTCCTCGGATCCCCAAGGAGGAGCTGGAAAACATTGCTGGGGAAAGACACATCTAGAATACCTTGCTTAGCCTGCTGACATTGTGACTGAACCCTAAGAGACAAATGTTAGACAGTTTAATGTGTTTCATTTAATGTGCATGTTTTTGGGAATGTCCAAAAAAAAAGTTTCAGGACATGGTCTGTAAAATGTTAAAACAAATACACAGATATAAGGCAGAGGCAGAAACTGGATGGATGGATGGATGGATGGATGGATGGATGGATGGATGGATGGATGGATGGATGAATGAAGAACATTCAGTGGTGTCTGTGAGGGAATTCTTGAACTCTTGAATTATGAACAGGTAAACCAAAAAGGATGGGATAAGTATTTTTTCAAGCAAAAATGGAACTCATTCTTTGGTTCAAGTTTCTCCAATCGTGAGGATCACAGTAAAATGAATATCTTTGGATTTTGGACTGTTGGTTGGACTAAACAACACTCAAAGGTGTCAGCTTGGATTCTGCAAATTCAACATTTTTCATTTCTAAGAATTGAAAAAATAACACAAATTAAAATTGATTCCACCACAGGTTCATGATGAGGTGAAAGGTCTCAAACAGCTCCTCCATGTGTCGGTCACAATATATTTGTTTTCTTGTAGCTGTTGGCGGCTCTGTGGTGATCACTGCTCTCCTCCACTGATGCCTCATTAAGTGAATGGAGCTTAATGAACCATGGCTTCACTTTACACCTGCAGGATCTGCAGCTCAGGAGAATAAAGCAAATGGAGTGTGAAGTTAGAGAGCGGCGTCTGCACAAGTTTAACACACAGGCTGACAGACTTTTGCACTCAAAGTCTCAACTAATGAGCCCTGAAGGAGCTCAATGATTTTACATCCAGCGTTAAAAACACACACATTATACACCTTAGATGACCGCAAATTTCCCTTCATGGCGCAAAATTTTTAACATCAATAACTCCTGTTCTTTATGGTTCTGAGGCGAACAGAAACAGCTTCAATCCTCTGAGTCCTGATGTGTTTTCTCCAGAGAAATGAAGAATGCTTCAGTCCTACGATCAACACTTCATAATGCTTTGATTCTGGAGCTGCCCTGAGTTCATGTACACAGTTTTGCAAATGGGCTGAAACTCATGGCTCCCCTGACGGTTGAGGCCTGTTGTTTAATTACATTTTAAACGTAGCAGCACATACAGGCTGCTCTGTGCAGGGTTACGGTCCTCTATGTTGGAAGGCAGGGTTTGTCCTTTAAGCAGACTATACAGTATGTACAGTACTTAAGATGAGCATTAATGAATGTGATATACACCGATTGACTAGATAAAAAAAATCCAGTCCATTTTAGAGGTTTCTGTAGCTCACAGTTTAGTACTAGTGTTTTGAAAATATGGGTATGGAGGTCAGGGTGCTGGATGGGCATGTAGCAAGATGAGCACTCTTGCAGGAGACCAAAGCCATAATTTTTTCCCAACCTTAACCACACTGTAGTTGCCACATATATAACTTTATTTAAAATAGAGGAGTGCTGGTATAGCAGTTTTATGGTCAACAATATATTTTTTTACATCACTACTACTTCTGTGGCTCGGGATGAGCTTTTCAAAGCTTGAAACAGTAGCAAGGTCGTCTGGGTTTGAGACTGAAAATCATAAAGTAATGTAATGCTGTGTAAACACGTGACTACTATATTATTATCAAAAACTGTTTTATTCTATTGTACAGCAGAAATAAGTGTTGACTACTCTTTAATATTTATTTTATTCTTTAACTATTTTATTCTATTCTGTTTTATCTTATTACTATGTTGCTCAGGGAGATGCGTCGCTGTTTAGTTGTTTTACACAATGAAATTAAAGACTTGAATCTTGAATCAAATGTCCAACATCTAGTCTGTTACAAACTTTTTGAGTTTCCTGTACCTTAAGTACCTAAAGTTGTCCTCCAGCTCACATTTTTTAAAACTCCATCTAAAGTAAACCACCACTCTAACCCCCCCTCCAATCTTTGAATGATCCTTGCAGGACGTTTGGTGATACCCTTTTAATCTGATAAGTTATGGACAGGAATCAAAGCCCAATCTGAGACAAATGATCATAATTAAGCACTCAGGCAGCCATTGGAATAATCAGGGCATGTAAAACCGCAAGCCAAAACTGAATCCCATTTCCATCAATGACCTCCAGACTGTGACACTTATCTGTAATAACGGCCCTCAAGTGGAGGGATGACATAATAAACATGCGACCCTGTGGCCAGGTTTGTCACAGAGATGTCCTTTAACTGCACAGACACTCTCTAATTGGTTTGCCTCCCTCACAACGAGAGCAGCCCTCCCTGTAATTACTCACCAAAAGCAGGCACAGAGCGTGCGGGCGTGAGGCGTGTAGGTCCGAGCTGATGGGTGCACCGGCTGTCCTTCGGTACATTACCCGGGGATCACCTGAGGAGGGTGACACAGATAGATCTCCCTCATGTGCCCCATGGGGGAGTGTGATGGCTTAAAAGCAAGGTAGCCACGGGAGACCCGTTGACCTGAGGACAAGAGATGGAGGTAGGAGGAGGGGGGGTGATGGAGCTGTGAGGGTTGGGGATAGAGGACAGGGGGAGGAGGACAGTCATCTGCTGTCAGTGGGTCTCTGTGCAGTCTGTCACTGCTGCTTTAATCAAGGACATGCTGCTGCAGGACATCTGACTGCCGTTACCAAACCTGTTCTGTACAAACATGCAGGGCTGGGAGATCAAATTAACTCAAACTGCAACTTATTACAGTGTGCACAAACAGGTTACAAGCAATCAGCAAGCAATGGAGATGACAGCTGCGACAGTATCTATCCTGGTAAACTGTGACCTGACTGGTTACACTGCTGCTGGTGCTGCTGTCATGACTATATTGTTCAGGTGTAAAAACAATGCATACGACATTATTTCCCAAACATCACTTATAAAAGAAGATGGTGCCCCCTTATAAAGACTTCAGACCATGGTACACACAGCCTTCTATTTGCAGGTTAAACGATGAGGAAGAGATTAAGATGAGAGACGTAACCTTAAAGTAAAACATAGTTTGTTTGCTCATATGTCCTTACATTACTCTACATTACTCTGTGATTTCTCAGCATGTTCTCACTCCCAACTCGCCAAATACAGCTGCTTGATCAGTGGCCCTTAGTTTCAAACTATGATGCTCTATACTTACCAGTCTAGCATCAGTTTTGCACATGCATGGCTCCAGGGTCATGTTAGCAATAATAAATATACAATGTCCAGTTAGAGTTTCAAAATAAAGCTTACTGAAAAACATTTCACATGTTATGAGTTTTGGACTGTTAAAGTTGTGATCACAGTTTGGTTTGGTTCAGGTGACAAAGCTACTTGGTTATGCTTAGGACCCATCCATTCACTCCGACCACCGCACGATGAACAATGGACTTGTCTCGCTCTTTACAGCACTACGCTAGAGGGGTGCCTCTAGAAATGATGCCAGAGGGGTTAACTACAGTGTCATAGTTTGAAGCGTAGGGCCACTGACCAAGCTGGAGAACGTGCTGGATTCGGACATGTAGTGTTAGGTACACAACCTTTAGGAGATAAGTTAAACCTTTTATCTCTTCATAGCTGCAGGTGGCATCTTTAAAGCTATTTTAATAATCACACAGATATCTTCACCTTGAATGATAAAATGTTTGCTCACTGCAAAACATTTAAGACCAATATTGAATTGAATTGAATTGAAACGGTTTATTGCCAAGTACATATTCACATACAAGGGATTTGCTGTGGTGTATTGGTGCATAAAAGGATTAACAACATAAATACAAAGAATAGAAATAGAAATTATTAACATAAAAGAAGTATTTCCAGGACTGTCCACAGCTCATTCTATGGGCATAGTAAAATTTCATGTACTCAAAGAAACAGTACTGTATATGAATGAACTGAATATGTGAAAATATACATGATTTAATACTGGAGGAAGCCATTAAACAGCACTCGTTAAATATATGATTGATTTTGGCAGAACTTCTGTCCCGTGTGAGTGAGGTTGCTCGATGTTTTTCAGAGAACAGAAAGTGATGATCTCATGCACACAGTACATTGGACAGAAGCATGTTAAAAACACAGGTGGACACATCTGGTCCTCACATCCTCCAGTTTTATTCATATAGTCAGAGACTCTAGCTGCTGGATTGTTTGGATGACCATGACATTCAATAACTCTGTGATTATTAGCCACTTGACAACCTAGAAAACCACATTATGTTGGTGTCTCTGTCTCTGGTATAAAGGTTTCAGTTTTGTCCGTATCAGGATTACCAAGCAGGACCGTGGAAGAAGGCCTGTGACTCACATGTTGGTTGGCGTC
This sequence comes from Hollardia meadi, assembly GCA_037974645.1. Taxonomy (NCBI): domain Eukaryota; kingdom Metazoa; phylum Chordata; class Actinopteri; order Tetraodontiformes; family Triacanthodidae; genus Hollardia; species Hollardia meadi. The sequence goes on from JBBPCS010000729.1 coordinate 8,068,394, forward strand.
CTTCACATAACAGTCTGTGTGTTTGGACTGAAGAACTGGTTTGGTTCAGCGCCAGCATGTTTGTGGACAACTCAGTGTCTGTGTGGTAACATTAATGTTATGATTGGTTGGGTAGAGGCCCTTTGATGACATGCTTAATGAGGGGTCTGAGGGTGCAGCTCAGCAGGGTGAGGGGGGAGACCTCCCACATCAAACAGTGACCCCCGTCTCCCCCTCAGCCCCCCCTCCACTCTCTCCACGAAGACGCTCGAGTGTCGTCGTCCACATGAACTGAGGATCATGTTAAAGCTACAACACCATACTGCATTAAAGATGAAGAGAAGGTACACTGATCAATTCCAATCTCTTACAAATCGGATCTTATTTTTTGTAGTTTTGTCCATAATTTCTATCATTAGTAATAATACTGTATATGAGGTCTTTGGACTTCACTAAAGAGAAGTGAAGAAACACAAACAAACCAACAGTGAAACTTATTTACAAAAGTAAACAGAGGTGAACAATAAAAACATTGTCATCATATAGAGCAGTGGTTCTCAACGTTTTTCCCATCAGGGGCCCCTAAACTGACACAAATTAGACCACAGACCCTCATTTCAGAAGATTTTGTCAGAAGGTCCTCCATCTTTTCATGTTTTATTACAGAAAGTGTATGAAACTCATACATTCTTTCATTGTTACACTAATGGATGGAATTAGTGTGAAAAGAAATAATTTCCATTTTTGCTGGGCACCCCTGGAACCCCCTCGAGGACCCCACTTTGAAAACCACTGAGAGTTTCTAGTAATGATAATAAACCTTCTCATAATTAAAAAAATCTCATGATTATGAGATACAAGAGTGTTTTTCATTATTGTGACCACGTTTATTATTTCATCTTTCTCAGAATTATGTGTGACTAAACAAAACCTCATTAATTATGTTATTATACCATGTCCCACTGTAATATCTCATGATAAGATACAACAATAATTATGAGATACCAAGTGATAAAACAAGAGATTATGTTACATACAGCTTCCTGTGGTTGAATGCTGGTATCAACATAACTGAGCTGCGTAACAAAATGTAAACCGTGACAAGAAAGTCCGACTGAGTCTGACTCCATTGAGTTGCTGCTGCAACTTTGCTAACTTCAGTGCTAATCTCATTCAATTACAGGTGGTGACACGTGTGACATATTTTTCCGTCTGTGAAGAAAATGTATTGCTCCTCATTCCTAAGGCAAATTTTATTAAATTTGGGGTTTTCATGTTAAACTTGAAACCGTAATCTAAACTAGCGGCGTGTTGTACGTCAAACATCATGATGGATGTGTGCACGAGTCAAATAAACTGTCAGTGCTCCATGTTATTGCACAAGTACAAACACAGCTATTCACATGTCTGTAAATACAAGTGTGTGTGTGTGTGTGTGTGTGTGTGTGTGTGTGTGTGTGTGTGTGTGTGTGTGTGTGTGTGTGTGTGT
>JBBPCS010000729.1:8078022-8091469 GCA_037974645.1 Hollardia meadi
GCTCTACCTCTCTCTGCAAAGTTGGCATCCATTGTTCTCCAACACAGGAGAGCTCACCTTTGGCCCTTTTATTGCTAAAGCAATGATTGCTAATTGAAAGGCAGCAGGTGTTAGCCAATATGAGGAGTCAGTGGTGTGATTGGTGGTTTGAGTTTAGCATTCTGAATGGCAATGATTTCTATGTGAACACAAGAGATTTTATCAATGAAGATTGTGCCAAATGTAGAGAATTGTGTGTAGTGTTTTGCAAAAAGCGTGGTTTAGAGCTGCAAAATGAATGAAAAGCAGGAAATGTGTTTGTAGCTATTTGTGCAGAATTGATGTAACATACGGTACATGAGTTTCAGGTTTTGGTCATTGTGTCTCAAGTTCCAGTGTTAGTGTGTAAACAGTTGAGAAAAACTGTAAAAGGATGGCGGGTTACTGAATGTGAACAAAAAGGCTAATTACAGACATATTTGTAATGTTAATGTAATGCTTAATAATAAAACACATCCGAGAAAAAAGGAAAGAAACCTCAGTTTGAATGAGAGGTTTTACTTCTTAATCGACTCAATGCTGAACTAAATAAATCTCGAGTATGTGGAGCTACAAATGGTGATGACACAAACTGTTATTTTCTATCATTTCTATGAAATAAATCGTTGAATTTATTTATTTATTTGTGTAGGAGGAGGAAGGAAGGAACAATACTTCAAGTGTTCCCATTGTGGGTTATGAAAGGCTGATGCCAGGCCAGTTCTAATACTACTTTTGGTTTGAAATATCCAATAGTCATAAGCAAGGATAGAAAAAGAGAACCAACACAATCAAAGGTGATGGAAGGAGAGTAAAGGAGGTACGGCAAGGAGAGGAGTCTCCTGCCTTATCGTTTTAGCCGTGGACCACTGGTGATGGTTGGCTTGAGGTCATCTGGCACTAACACACTGGGCCTCAGAGGGAGACACAAATACACACTTAGACAAGGGCCAGTGGACAGGAGAGAGAGGGTGGAAGAGGCGGAGTAGGAGGGAGCTGCTGGAGAGGAAGAGAGAGTGTAGCTGGGCTGATGTGCTGCAGGGTGGAAGGCGAGGGGTCCGGAGCAGGGCCGTCCACATGGACAGAGGAGGGGAGGCTCAGATGGAGAAGGAGGGGAGTGATAACACAACATGAAACCTCAATGATTTTCATGTGGACACAAGGTTGATACAGCTAGTTGGTTACAATGAAGCCAAAATGGCATTAAAATAAGAAAAGGGTGAAATGAGGAATGTAAACATAGAGCATTTTATAATTTACAGTAAAAAAGTACAAGCATGCAATGAAAGCAAGGTTGATTGGAGATTGTCTTGTAGGTGAAATGAGCGATTAAAACACTAATGATAGTTCATCATGCCCTAAGGTGAGACCCCATTTTCCCATAACTTTACTACAAACTTTATTATAATGCAGAAATTAACTGAAATTTGGTTAAATCTGTATTCATTTGCGTTTCTGGCCGCGTTGGCGCAAGTAAAACCTGCATTGTTATTGAGACTATAAACAATTAGCAAACTGTTAACAGTGCATTGACTGTAAAAATAAAGACGGATGAGCTCCTCAAAATTGAAGCCAAACTATTTTGTTTGCCCCCTGGTGTCTGGCTGCAGTATAGTTCATTAATCCCACCCATTTTAGCAGATAGGACATGGGCCAAACTATAAAACTCAAAGTGCATGTCAAATATTTTTCCCAAAGATTGTTTCTGTCCTTCTATGTAGTTCTTATCACAGTGGGTGAGTGGATGGGTGTATGTGTAGATGTGGTTCCAAATGACATCATCAGCGCAGGATGGCAGCACTCATACCTGGGATATTTTGGCTTTAATTTTGTACAGTGGAAGGAAGAGGAGATGCGTCATCCATCTTGATAGTTTTTTATATATATCACAATATATGTTGCAGTGTAGCAAACAATTCCCTATTTACACATCTAGTACACAGAGAGCCACATTAGGATTCATTTAAGTTGTGTTTTTAGCCACCAATTGCAAATATCCAATATTCATTTCTTTCCTATCAGCTCTGTTTTGGTCTCCTATAACTCCTGAGGGAAACATCTGGCTCTTTGGCAGCTAAACGCTCCACTATGTCCTCAAGCTTTGTACTAACTATTTCTCTCTGCCATTTGGTGCTAGTGTACAGCAGAGAGATTTTTTCTTGTAAACAGCCACCTGCTGCTGGTGGAATTAAAGTTGATGAGTGCTGAGTTTCAGGCTGAAAAACCGGACAGAACAGTTGGTCGCAAAGTTTTGTGGGTTTGTCACTAAGCCTTTGAATTCCATGATTGGTGCAGCTTTAAATTTTGGGATTAAATTAAATAATCTTGTCGAAGGTGAGGTCTTTGTCAAGGCTTTGTCTATTTTCATGAAAAGAAACTACCTGGGCTGCAATTTTTCCTGTTTGTCAAACTCAAGCATTAGCTTTTGACTTTTGTTTAAGGGACAGGAGATTGTGTTTTGATCAGCTGCTTTATCATGAATTTTTGGAATAAGTGTAACTGGAAGGAGGCGATGAGCAGAACCAAAAGGGAGGAGGTGGAGTGAAGCCTGATGCACACATGAGCTCCATCTACATTATAACACTACAGTTTGTCAGGTGACTGGAGGTTCCATACCTATAACTTTACATTTTATGTTGCAATAGTGTGTCCTGCGGTATTTGTTGGGTAAGGATAAGGGTGTATGTGTGTCTGTGTGTGTGTCTGTTGACAGGTGACAGGTCTTCTGGGCCAGTGAACTAGACAGACAAGACGCATCACTGTCACCTCACAGCTGGTCTGACAGGCAGCCAGGGCGGCCATGACAGGCGTAAGTAACACGTTTTAGCCTGGACGCTAACATACTGTGACATGCTCCCTAACACACAGGCTGCCCACTCACCACTTATAGTTTCTACACTAATTATAGGCACAATGTTTTCAGTGGAATGCCAGCCATTTCGATGAAACTTGGTTAGTGAATGGCGTCTCTCTATATGATGTTTTTCAGTGCTGAAAAACGTTTTGGTTTGTTCTTTGTTACAATGCCTCTAATGTAATACCACTTAGTGAAATGACAAATTAAGTATTTGGAATAGAAAGGCATTACAAATCATTGGTTTCTCTTAATGAAGTTTCAATTCAGGTAAGAAAAATCCTACACACTTTGTTGTTGGTGAACTCAATCAACGTGCTTAATGAGAGCTAATGGGCTCTATTGTCATGCAAATGCTCAGACTCAGGGGGTGGAAAATTCAACAGTTACCATAAATTTATATGTATCATCAATCTATGATGTTTAAAATATGCTGGCAGTCATTATGGGAAATTCTCTTTGTTACATAACCACTTTCCTGCCTTGTCTATACTCTTCCCCTTCTTCTACAAACTTTTAACATTGAATGTAGATCACAGACAGGCTTTCCATTTTCTTTACAAACTATGCATTATGCATCAATAATAAATCATCCATTATTTATTAAATAACCAGAGGAATAAATAAAAAAAAAGAACAAGGAATGGAATGCATATTGCTAGTAGCTGCAAGGGTGGACTCACAACATGCAAACAGCACATCTCAGACTCTAAGTATTAATTTATTAGGCACCCACAGTTCATCTCTATTCACAAGTTGCTTGAAGGTGCAATTTGTAAGATATGGCCATAATTTTACATTAAAAAGTAAAAAAAATAAAATGAACTAACATCATGTGAATGTGAAGAAACAGCTGTGTTGACGTTATGTCAAACACGTCTATGTAGCCTATTGTGTTGCAGAGATATCTGCTAGCTAACTTGCTAACCAGCAAGCCCCGGCCTGTACTGTCTAATAATACCATTGACATAAATAAAGATGGATGACGCGTCTCCACTTCCTCCCATTATACAAAAGTGAAGCCAAAATATCCAGGATACAAGCGCTGCCATCTTGCGCTGTTGAGATCATTTGGAGCCAGAGTCTACGCAGTAGCGACCGGGCAGCAGAGCCGTGGTCTCGAGTTCCCACCCATACACCCACCCGCCCAATTGCGAGCAGAATTCAGCTGTCAATCATGACGTTTCACCCTGTTTTTATAGCATTAAGTAACTAATTAAAACCTAACTCATCAGAAAAATGAACACTTGGACATACATCGGTGTGATAAGAAGTACCTTAAACGACAGAAACCATCTTTGGGAAAAATTTGTTTAAGGTGTACTTTGAGTTTTTAGTTTGGCCCATGTGCTACTTGATATTATTGAGGGGGAGGAGTTTATGACCTATACTGCAGCCCACCACCAGGGGGCAATCGAGATGTTTTGGCTTCACTTTTGAGGGGCTCCCATGTTGTCCATCTTTATATGCAGTCAATGGTCTATGGGCTAACTGGGTGGAGCCATGAATAGAAACCCTAATGACATGTGCAGTGGGCATCAACATGGCAAAAGCAAACCCAAATGCCGCTCTCTTGGACCCCGCCTTCCAGCTCTTATAATACATCCATTCTTCACCTGAGCTAATCAACAGTTTGCACTGATTTCCCTGAATTTAATTGATTTCTCTATAAAATGTTTAAATTTGGTGTGAGTGAGCTTTGAGCAACTAATCTCGCTTCAATGATTCAGAACTCAGCAGTGTCAGACAGCAATGTTTACAAGAGCAACAGTAAATGAACTGGTTTTGGGTTGTGTCACTACTGTAGTTGTGTACAGAATAGAAATACAGAACTGCATTTACATGTAAATGTGTTGAGACCATTCTTTAATGACAGCCCTGTGATGTCAAATATCCCAGCTGTCCCTGTGAGTCAGGATGAACTTCCTGTGAACTCCTGACAGGGATGGTGTACCTGCTGATGAACCCTCAGCTCAGCCTCCTCCTACACTGTCCTCTGGGTGGGTGGTCCTCTGCATTCACAGCCACAGTGTGTGTGTGTGTGTGTGTGTGTGTGTGTGTGTGTGTGTGTGTGTGTGTGTGTGTGTGTGTGTGTGTGTGTGTTTCGTGACCCGCTGAGGGACAAATAAGAGGGCTGAGGCCATTCATTAAGCAAATTAGCTCTTCAAGGCATCCTTACATCCATCACACTACATCAACTTCTTTTTCCAGAGCTCCAGTTGATCAGATGTCTCTGAATCCCTCGTAGAAACTGAGCTAAGTCTCACCTGAGAGAAAGTTAAATTGGAGCTAAAGCCAGTCCTGGTTTTATCTGCAGATTAATCAACAATGAATAATCATTTGTTGCAGCCCTATTATTATTATTATTATTATTATTATTATTATTATTATTATTATTATTATTATTATTATTATTATTATTTTGCTCTGAGTGCAGACCACTTTCACTTGAAACTTTGAGAGTGGTGAATTTTCTTTACATTACACTTATGTGGCTAAAACATTCAATTTTATGTAAAAATATATATATATATAATTTAATGATCTAATCAGTGAAATAAATCACATTGATTTACACTGCCCAGTGCTGTGCATCTAAGATATAATGTTACACATGCAGAGGTTATAATGTGGAGAGTTTATCTTCTCTTCTGTTGTTCAATTCACCTTGAAACTACACGTGCTGTTAACTTATGAGTCCTTACATGTGGAGAAAATTACTAGGGCCCCCAAACAGCCACTCACTCAGTGATCTACAGTGATCTACAATACAAAAGCTTCTTTTAAATATTAGGGCTCCATCATCTGCAAATAAATGAATAAATACAGAATTTACTGTACGTGAATGCAACTTGTTTTTCCATTACTTCCTTCTGTGTGGAGGAGAAATTAATGAATCTGTTTACTATCTGAGGAGTTGTATGAGCACTCAAAGTTTGATTGGTTACTGCAGAAATTGTTGGGTGTCACAGCTTCAAATATTATTCAAAGCTGCTTTTTATCCCAAAAGGTGCACAGTTGCAAAGACCTTCATTCCTGCAGGAAGTTGTTCTCTGCATATTGCTCAAGGTGAGTTGCAAAAATTATTCCGTTTTTGGCAAAACAATCTTTTAACAAGCTTGTTCTCGATGAACATCTTTGAGCTCCTGCAGCTTGTAACAGGTCAGGAGCTAAAATACATATGAGCACATATAAGAGTCATTGCACAAGTTCAAAAAAAAGGAAAAATGTGTTTTGTCTTCAACCCAAAAGTTGCCCTGGTCTCTGAAACAGTGCTTGACTTTCTTTTGAAGAAAACAGTGAAAAGTTTCCTCTCACTCTGACACATTTAGGGAACGTATCCTGTAATTCTTTCAGACAGCAGAGGATCGGCCTGTTTTATAAGAGTCTGTGCAGCTGTTAGGGGAGACATTCATGAGATACTGTGAGTTGTAAAGGTTTTTGATGAATTCACAGCACTGTTACAGCAGTCAAATAAAAGCTTACTATGAAAACATGGTGTAAAACTGCCCATTTTATTGGAACAAGTGTTACCATTATGTTGTGGAACAATATTACGGCACACTGCCTGTGAAAAATGGATGTGCACACAGCCTGCAGCTCACCCAGGTAATCCCTGTTTTATGACAAGTCTGTAATTACAAACACTAACTGTTAATTGTGCAACTGTTTGCTCAGTATAGTAGTTCTATAAAGAGAGCAGGTTTGGCTTGATTATCTGTAGTGAAATGCCAATAGACTAACTGAAAAACAGTAGCCTATATTTATCAAACTTCTTAGAATTACACCTGAAAAAATGTACTAAGAAGTGCTTCATATTCAGTGGGGATGCAGGGGACAAGCAGTCAGATTGTTTTCAATGTTGACTTGAACTCTATGTACATGTCGGAAACTCGTTGCAACGCAGCATCAGTGATGATGGTTCAGTCAGTTGGAGAAACAGTCTTCCGATCAAAGCTTTCCAGACTGGATTAAGAATGGGGACGTCGTCTTCAAATCAACAAACTTCTTTGATCAACATGACAAATGTTTCCTGCTCCTAACAACATGGAGCACAGTTTCTGTGTCCGCTGAAAATTCTGTTGGCAGTGGGGCTGCAACTAATAATTATTATCATTGCCGATTAATTTGCTGATTATTTTCACAATTAATTGAGGTACTTCAGTTACTGTAATGACAAAGAAAAGCCGCAAATCCTTCCATTTAAAAAGTTGGAACCAGCAAATGTTTTTGCTTGAAAAATGACTCAAAAGATTAATTGATTATCAAAAGAGTTGGCAACTTTTCTTTCAGTCAATAGCTTGATTAATCCACCAACCATTACAGCTGTAGTTGACAGTAAACGTCAGTCAATGCTGATTCATTAGAGCAAAACAAAACAAAACAATCCCCTAAAAAAGAATTTGGTTAAGATGAAAACAATGTTATGCTGAATGAATAAAGTGAAACAAAATTGACATTCAGTTTGATTACAAAGGTACAAACAGGGATACATAATTAGAAAAATGTCTAAAAATCGGAACAAAACGGAAGTAAAACTGAAGCTTTTGTACGGGGAAGATAAGTGAAAAGATAAACCGATATACTGTATTTACGAGGAATTTAGTACCAGAATGTCAAGAAGTGAAAATTCATACACAGTGATTGCAAAAAGGCAAAAGACAAAGGTTATACTAGCCCTGTTTCTGTACTGTAGCCATCCAGGACCCAAACAAGAGCTCTTTTCAATTTAAGACTATTTTTTTTTTAGAAATTTGACAAGTAGCTTCTGTTTTTAAGTTTATGAGTAAAAGTCAAGAATTCACTTTTTTTCCTTCTTTTAAACTCAAAAATTCAGTGTTAGCAGTTTGATAAATACAGGCCTTGGTTATTAAGGGCTTAACTTACCAGGTCAGTGATAGTGTGCACTATGCAACCAAGCACATAAAGCCTGTGACAGTGGCTGAGAAATCGTTGCTTCATTTAATTGCATTAATTAAAGTGCTGATGTGTTTGTGCCTTTTATAGGAGCCGGTATTGACACAGCAGGCCAGCAATGACAAATTACACAGGCTGCCATGTTTGATTAATAGCCGCTTTAACATACATGTTAGTCGTGAAACATTTCAAATGTAATAATAAAAGAGCACATCATTCACTGCTCAAACAGCCTCTCTCATAAACTCAAGATGTGATGAATCATTATAAGAAAGCTTTTTCAGACCTGACATCATTCAGCCGAGGCAGCTGCACCATCACTCTGCTGCTGAAAACAAACACTCCTCTCATAATAAAAATACATCACATTTTAGGATTGAACACGACTCTTCCAAAATATCCTAAGATTCATTACTGTGGAATAATGTCGGCCATGCTGAGCGGCAGTCTGGACGTTCGCTGAGAGACTAACTGAGCCAGAGTGGATGAGCCAAGACTTCTACTGCTTTCAAGTTGATCCACTATGTTTTTTAAGACTCTGAACAGAGTGATAGTTTAATATGTCAGTTTGGCTACTGAGTGAAATAAGGTTTGTTTTACGTCAGCAGCTGTTCTTCAGTTCAAACCTAGCTTTGTGCTAAAGTCAGTGTTTATTAAGTGGAGTTCTATCATCAGCTTACAAACTAATATACTGTAGATATACATAGAGATTAGTTGTTAATGAATATTTACACCACTAACTGCATGTGTAACTGTTGTGCAGCTAACTGAACCAACTGACAAAGCTAATGTTAGCATGCTAATATCTGACCTGTTTAGAGGAAAAGAGGAACTAATGGTTAACATGTCTGACTGGAAACATGATAAATGCTGTTTAATAATAATTCAACCTGGAAGATTGTAAATTACATTAAACTTAACATAACTTACCTCAAATTACCAAACTTAGTGCTATTTGACTAAATGAGTAAATAACATCAGTTAGCTTAGCATAATCAGATATTTACCTTTTCGTTATAAACTCTATGAATACTACTAACTCTGAAACACACAGATGACTCCAGATACAAATAAAACAAATACTAACATTTACAAAAATACATCTATATAGGCCTATGTTGATCCCAGCTACAGATCCACTTGCTATTATTATTATTATTATTATTATTATTATTATTATTATTGTTAATAACATTATTATTACTATTTTAATGTCCATAATGTACTTTGATGTATTAGTTTTGAGCCTACACAGATGAGAAGTTCTTGCTTGCTGTGGATGAAATTATAACAGCTTTACTTGTCTGAACTGGAGATTCAAATAATTTTTGGAAAGAATGAAAAATGCTGGTTTAATATGAACCACTGAATAAATGAACAAATTAAAGTGATTTCGTTATGGCTGCAACTAACGATCATTTTCATTATTTATTAATGTTGCGTCACAACACCTCATGATCAGCTTTGCATATAATCTGACTGTACCTGTGGCCCAGTGTAAAATTGGCCCTTGTCTTTGTAATCCGACAATACTCGCTGCCTTTTAACGACCCTGCATTAAACTTGATCATGAGCCTCAAACCCAGGATGATCCCTCCTCACAGAGGAACCCCCCTCCTCTCATCACACTCTCTAATCAGCCACACATTCCTGTCTTTAATAGTAATAACACTGAGATGAGTATTTTTGTGTGGTGTCACAGCTATCGGGCTGGGCTGGGAGGCTGCGTACTGCGACACCTCGTTAAAATACCAGCTGCAGCCGCGGCCATACACCACACAGTTTGTGTTAGCTGATAAGCCTCAATAGACTTTAATGGCTGCATTTACCCAGTTAGACTAATATTATTGTTAGACATGATATTGTGATGTGACAGATGTCAGAGAACAACTTTTCACTCTGGTGGTACATATATGAGAAGAATGACATCATTAGGAGCAGATTAGAAAGTGAATATGCAGCTTTAAAAACCCTTCAGCATTAGGCGACAGTATCAAACTCAAATTTATCATGTGGTTATAATGAGATTATTCAGAGTCAATCAGTTTGCGGTATTTTCACATTTAAATGAGTTTGCACTGTATACAGGTGTTGTTATAAATTAAAGGAGAGTGAATAACCATACACTTAAATGCATTATATACAGTAACTCATAATAACTCATAAACTGTAAATGACATCATAATGAGATTACCAGTTATTAAGTGTGCAACACTAAACACCTTAAAATCTGAATATGAATGACTATGAATTTAAATAATAATAGTGTACAGCACTGATTTCTATGTGCATTGTGGGATATTTAACCTAAATCTAAATAACTTATAAAGAAACAGCTATTAATAAGATAGCAAAGCTTATTAGCATATATACATATATATGCTAAAATATATCCATATCGCATACATTATAGCAGCCATCTGCAAAAATTACAGAACATTAATGCTGCTGCACAGAAATTATAGTTTCAGCTTATGAATTTTTAATCGTGTAAACAATTTATTTTCAGGAAAAGATGTTCACTTCACTTCCACAATCAGAATATAAGTCTCTGTACATGTAGTATGTATGATGTACCTGTATATGGGTATAGTTATACTATGAGTATAATGCTCCAGTGGATGTGTAGTAATCTGCTCCTCAGTGACGCCGTGCCCTGTGATTGAGAGGGAAAAAAAAGACCTGTTGAAAAAAAAAAGCTATTTAATTAAGTAGCTAACAAAATACAAATCTCAATAGCTTGGGAAATAATTGTGCAACCCTCATTAAGCATTCCATCTGGGCAATTACCCTCTTTTTAGACTCGGAGAGTTATAAATGACTGGCCGGTAATTGAAGTTAGCAGTCAGCGAGGGCCTGAGATGAACTGAATTACACAATGTCATTAAAATAAATACATCAAATAATTATCCGATGGAAAATAAATGGACTGAACGCGTGTAATTGTTCTTTCGAATTAGTTCCCCCACCACTCTCTGAGCCATCACTCAACCTCTCCTGCAGGGAGCAGGAAAAAAAAGGATCTTCACCAGCATTCTGCCTAAAAGAGCGATAAATATTTCACTCCTGTGTCGACCATTTAGCAGCCGCATAATTAGCTATACATTGTTATAGAAAGAGCTTCATTAACCACATCATTTGGCATCAGATAATGATAGTGAAAGTGTAGGTGCCTTTGCTACATTATTTCCAAATAAGAGAGTAAACAGCTTTGAAATGCACCTCTTCTTTGATTGCACCATTGATATGATTAAGCAGCACACAATTGAAGAAAACCTCATTTCTTCTTCCAAATATAGAGCCCATACCTCAGTGAATCCATTGTGTGGGACACGTCTTTGTCCTCTCTGACAGATTACTTCCTTGATTTGGTAAAATAAGGGAATCCTTTCCTTTTTTACCTTGAACTCTGCAGAGGAGCGTGTGCTTGAAACATTTTCCGCTGAATTGATAGTGACCTGATTTATGGGCCTTATTGCGCCGTATAATTAATTTTATGCATATGACTTCCTTTACAATTACCATGCCAGCCGATTGGAGAAGTTCACTGCTTATATGAAGCCATCAATAATTGCAAATTCATCACTGGGCAGGCTGAACATCTGCATGAGGAGAGAGAGAAAAAAAGAGATTGTCTCGTAGAAGTGGGGTTTTCTGTAAAAGGGCAAATGCTTCGGGTTGACTAAACGCTTTAAAGACCTGTGCAGGACAAATCTGAAGGGCAGTTAGAGAGTCAGTGTGTTGTCCTCTAGTCAGTCCAGCATTCAAAATAAAAACACGTCTGTTCTGGAGTAAAAACTAATCAGGGCTCGTCTGGGGGATTGAAGCAGTATTCACTCCTGTGTGTTGGTCAGGACACATTAATGAGGAGACTAGAGATTTCCTTATGTCCTTTATTTACAGGGCAGATTTAGTGATCTAGGGGGCGCAGTTAAACCCAGACATCTGAACTCGACAGGTTTTCTTTTTTTTTGTGAAGCTTCAGGCTCGGTTTGGATGTTGCAAGTAGATCCACAATGTCCAATGGAAAGAAGAGAGACAGTCTGTTGCATTGGCCTGGTGAGCTAGTGGTCAGTCATGGATGAAATAAAGCAAAAACCTGCAAAAGAGGGGGCTCCTCTAACGAGTCAGGGTGGACATACGACATACGATAGCAAAAAAACAGCTCATCCTCTACAGAGACACACTGAAGGTGGATGTTGACCACAGACAAACGGTGCTGTCAAGCTTCGTAGCATCTAGACAACCGGCTGCCACCATCACAGCTATCAAATAGTGTGTAGACTTTTGTTCCTGGTCGCATGCCTGTGATTCTTCTAATATCGCCAGAAAATATGGCGATATCACAGCCACAAAGCAGACGTACGTGTGGGATTATCAACAGATATGTGGACTGACCATCATCATAAAGTTGACTGCAGATGAACTAATAAAAACACAGCCTCAGGCTCAGTCAGGTCGGGTCTGTATGGGCAGGGTTCAGGTGTCAGTTTAAGGCCAGTGCAGAACTCTAATCATACCTCCCTCATTCAGTCAAGAATGATGGTATAAGAGAAACATTATGAAAGAAACGTTATGAAAAATAGGTCTACTATCCTAAAAGATTTAGTTACATGTTAAAGTTTTGCATTAAAGACGCAATGGGTCATCAAATACCGACGCTTTGGGTTGGTAAGCCAGGCCAGCGACCAAACTAATGCGTCAATATTTGATGACCTGGGAATGAGACTCAACAATCAACTTACACACAGCACCTTTAAATAGTACTTAAAGATACAGAAGTATCATCAGCAACTAAAGGAAGATTCCAACATATTTCAACTTGGTGTAACTTTGCACTCGAAACAACGTTGTGGTCCGTGGTCTGCACTTTGATCCCATGACCTTATTTAAGAAAGATTTTTGGCAACGCTATAGATTACACATATTAAGCAGTAACTAGGTGCTTATTACCTTGCACATTGGCTTTTTATTAGTCATTATAAAGCACTAATTAATAGTTTGATTTGGCATGACCATATTCTACAACTACTAGGCCATTAACTAAGAGTTTTACCTTAATAACCACCTAATTACTGCTTATTGATAGTAACAAAGTGAGTTGTTTTACATGAATTACAATCTTAATATGCTTTGCATATGTAGAATATGGTAATAAAGAATAAAGCATGCTTTATAATGACTAATAAAGTAATAATAATGCCAATATGCTACTAATATGTATGCTAATAAGCAATTAGTCAATGGTTAATATGTGTTCCTACATCCAGAGTGTTTAAGATTTTATGAATATATTTATATTTAAAATGTACAAATGTGGACAAAACCGAAGCAACCACAGAGAAGTGTGAGCTGACAGGTGAGACGTGGAGAGATAAGACAGAGACAGAGGGTCAGACAGACAGGTGAGGGTGATGCATTTGAGCGTCTCCTCTCAGGTGTCAGTCAGGTGCAGCGTGGCCTCTGATTGGACGTGAAGGTCGGCGGCTCTGCATGTGTTCAGTCCGGGTCAGGTTCAATCCCACGTTTGTTTTTACTACGTGAGTGATGACCAGAGCGAGGTCAGGAATAATGAAGAGAGCAGTCAAACACACACACACACACACACACACACACACACACACACACACACACACACACACACACACACACACACAC
>JBBPCS010000729.1:8091569-8102145 GCA_037974645.1 Hollardia meadi
CACACACACACACACACACACACACACACACACACACACACACACACACACACACACACACACACACACAGAAGACAGTGCTGGGAGTTCTTCACATCTATTTATCTAAATCAGCCCAACAATATTGAAATATTTGAATCTGTGGTTGTTTGGCTGCATTTAACAATTATTTTCATCATCATCGTTATTATTAAAGGTTCGGCCATTAAGATGTCAGGAAGAAGAAAAAAAATTTTCATGTTCAAACTGCAGTTTAATGCCAAAGGAAACAAACAAAACCAGCAGATATTTATATTAGAGCTGGAAACAGAAATTATTTGGCATTTTTGTTTGAAAAATGACTTAAACAGTTGATTGATGATCAAAATAACCACCTATTCATGTTCAATTGATCAACTATTTGATTAATCAACTCATCATTTCAGTTCTAGTTGTTTGTAGTTGCTCCTTTAATGATCTTGTAAGAAGCCATTTGTGAAAGTCAGTCGAATAGTGCGAATAAGGGAAATTAGAAACAAACTGCAAACTAAAACTCCTCATTCTGGATTAAACATAAAATAAAGTAAATATTTAACATTAACACGAGTTAAGTGCTATCCACTGAAGGACTATATCTTTGTTTTATTAGATAATTTATTTGTTTAATTAATTGCATATGGTGAAACTTTTCGCGTCACAGTTGACACAACTGAAAATAAACTTTTTGCACATGTTTAAAAAACGTTTTTCTTAATGTGGTCATTTTTTACACATCATGCAGATGTGAAGAAGTTCATATCTCTCAGTCAAACTGTGAAAATCCAGCTGAATCAGTCGTTAAATTTCCATCCAAATGTAGCTCAAATTATGGCAGAATTTCCACAAAATTTTCCAAATAAAACATAAATAGATGCTTGTTTCCATCTACTCCTGTTGTGTGAATATGATTTAATTGATTGATGGAGATAAACAGCTGGTGGAACTAATTCTCCAGTCAGTGCCATTAAACCATTACAGAAGAGGAAAATGCGAGATGACTTTGTCATTAAAAGAACTCCAGTCAAAGGTGGAAAACATGATGGAAAAATGACCTTTCTGTTAGTTTCATGTATTAATGTATAAGTTACAGTTAAGTTACAGTCTCCTCATCACCGCACACATATCTGACGTTTTCAGCTCTTCACTTTAAGTCACATGTTTTTTGTTTGGCCTCATTTATTCACACAGTCTGTTCCTGTTTTGGTCCACACAACAACTTTTACGCATACACCGATATTTTCATGTATTTTGAATTTTTTACGTATGCATAAATGGAAAATATGATGAAAACACTTATGATCCGGGCCTAAAAGACGACACGGATCTGACAGAAAAAAACAAAAAAACACAGACACAGACTCCATGAATCAGATGATCTCAGACTTACGGACTGATTCCTCTACAGTGTAAATCCAGCTCTGTGACACCTGACATCATCGTGTTTAGTCCACATAATTGAAAACCTTTGCGCACTATATCCAATCAACAACACATCACCTTCTGATTCTGCAAAACAATGATAAACACTGTATAGCAACATATTAATGTCAGCCGGTTAAACACTGCAGCATGTTATCATCTGCAGCTGAAGGAGATCTTTATTAAAATGAAATGAATGCAGAGGGAGAGAAAAACGCCTGCTAGATGTATGGCCTGTGCCAGGAAACACATTGGGACTGAATTGATCTGGATGACATGAATAATTTAGCTGACACTAAAGGAGGTAATATAAATGCACACATATATTCTAATCTTTCCGGTGTCGGTGGTGCATAGATGCTGTGTTTCTCGCTGCCTCCGTCTCTCTCATGTGGAAAAGCAGCAGATGCCCTCAGAGCTGAATTAATCCAGAAATGTATCTTTGCCTCAGAATTATTCACATACAGATGCATGATAATGATTCCCAGATTAATCCGTGACAAGAGACGCTGCTGCCTGCTGTCTTTTGGTGCACTGAAGGTAACTTGTTTTTTTCCTGCTGACCTTTACCTCGACAGCGGCCTCATTTCACAGCTAATACCCTGATAGACGCTGACACCTGAGCGATGTTTTTTTTTCTCCAGCCTGTCATCCAGGAATCCTGTAAGACAGCACACTGGGAACAGATGCCCTACCTTCGTCCTCATCTCCGCCACCAGAGTCCTGGATTAAAACACAAAGTTTTCTTGTTATTGCAGCATCAGATCCCTAATAAATTCTCTCTTTATAAACACAAAACAATATTTGCAAGTTTTTGATGTGTTTAATGTAGTCCAAAGCCTCAGGTTATAATCAAAAACCAGTGGTGGAATGTAAATGAGTACATTTACTCAAGTACTGCGTGCATTTTTCTGCACAATGAGTCCTTTACACTTTTTACAGTGTGGTATTCGTACTTTTACTTAAGCAAAGGATGTGAATACTTCCTCCACCACTGTCAAAAACAAAATAAAATATTTAGCATATTTATTGTTTTCACAGTGTATTTGGAGTTGAATATTTATATGTAAATCTGCACCTGTTGGCCTTTATTCTGAGTGACCAAGAATGGGTCTATGTCATGTTGTATACATAATATAATACAATAGAATTTAAATGTTTCCAAACAGAATAAAACAAATTTACAAAAATACAGTAAAGAATTTTTTAATGATCATTAAGAGATAAATAATAAATACATAAAAACAAATGAAATGGATCTGGGAATCTGCACCTCTGGAGTGCCATGTAAACTGACCTGATAAGGGCCCAAAGAGGGTCCCATCCTGAAGAAGGTCCCAATCTCAAAATGTAGTGTTAAGAACTTCATTGTTTCAGTTTTGTGTTCAGGTGACATATTCCTGCTGTGGGACGAGGTTGTATTCTAGCATAGAAAGTCACATGTGGGGGCAAACAGAGGCCTCCCAGCAGGTTAATCCTGCGTCATGTTTGGTTAAAGTGGTGGTGGAGGTCAAGACGACATTTCGTCCTGATGGCGGTGCTGGACCAAAGGTCAGAGAGTGACTGAAATCATTAGGGATTATCCTCTGGGGACCACGAGTATCCGCTCTAAATTTAATGTCAATCTGTTGGGCAGTTGTAGAGAGACGGAACAAAAAGTTACCTCTGCACATGTGTGAACACTGTGAAACATTTACACGACATTCATGCTCTACCCGTCGGTGCGCTGTGGAGACGAGGGAGCTGGTGGTTTGCCAAACTGCAGCAGCCACAATAGTGTTGTCTGTGTGAGTCTCACAGGCGGTCGCACTAACAGATGGCCTGAGGAAAACAGCTCATTTGGATACCAACAAAGAGCCACCAATGATTTAATGATCATTTCTCATTCAGCCATTATTTATATGGGCATATAATCAACTGACACACAATATTTCATTTGTGGGGAGGCTCTTGTGTCAACAGAAGGCCACGTCACGGAGACTTTCTACACTTCTGTGCAGGAGAGGTGCCTCTGTTAAAGCATCACTGCTCACCATATTCATGGCGGGAATTATGCTGATTGTAAGCTGTTTTTATGACACACCTCTTTCAATTAAATGGGTGATAATGAATGCGTCCCCTGACAGGTGTTTTTGTTGTCGGCGCTCTAATTTACATGGCAGACTAATTTGGTTGAGAGGCTGATATAAAGAAGGTCAGCCCCCCTGCGGTGAAAGGCTGTGTGTAAAGTCCTGCTCGAAAGGATGTTCCTGTGTAAATACACAACAGCAGGCAGGTGAGGCTGCCGGCGGGGATCAAACCGGGAGGTAATGACTTCTACAGGTAGAGTGGGGGGGAGTTGTGGCCGACCTAAGGTTCAGGTTAATTAATGAAGTGATCCGGGCTCAGGGAGTAAGACACAAGGCTTCCTGCAGGCCCCATGCAGCAGGTCACAACACTGACAGATGCCCTATTACAATGTTAATGATAGCAGGGCCCGGGTCAGATAATCATATTCAAAGCTTTTTCTACCAGATAACAATCAGAAGCGCACATGCCACCGATGGCTTCCCTGACGAGGAGCTGTTTGAGAGCATATGTGGCACAAGTACCCCCACCTCCCACCCCCACCCGCAACACCACCAGCGCTGCTGTTCGAACTGAATGGTTGAGTCACCGGGGCCCCTGCAGGCCCCGAGGACTGATCAATGTGATCAAGACCTGATAAGATCCGCTCTGCTTGGCTGGTGTCCCAGCACGCGCCACAAACACTCACCAGGGATGTGTCTCTGCTCTGTTCACCGCTGCAGCCGTGCTTCTGGATGTTTTGGTGAAGTAGGCCAAACATCCACTCTTCTCCCAGCCCCCCACCACCACAGAGATGGAAATTTATTCTGAAAAGTAACTGTAAGACAAATGTAGAGAAGTATAAATTAGTATATATCAGTGTGCATACTGTGAGTATTGATTTCAGATGGCTTTCTGACCATATCCTATAAGAGATAATGACATTTTAGTAGCTACTATCATTTCCTGTTTGCACTATAACCATAGGTAACTATTACTGCTTTACTGTTGAGAGCTGAGGTCATAAGAAAGCTGAAGCTACACATTATATATATATAAATTAATTGTAAAGAAATCATCATGAGCACACAGTGAAGTCAGAGAGGGAGGGGCGACTGAGGGCCTGTGAAGTGGAAAAAATGAAGAGAGCAAAAGAGGCCAAGAGGCAAAGCGGGTGAAATTTATTTTTCAACCTCTGTCAGTTAGGTGCATTAATCTAAGAACATCCTGCGAGTGTGTGAACATGTGATTCCTCCATCAGCGACCACTCCCCTGCTCTCTCATCCCAAACATTAAATATCACCTGCCGTGATTAATCCCAACTTAATTAAATCCATCAGCGAGACAATGGCCAGCCAATGAGGTATGTAATCATTCACATAGTAAATTAAAAGAAGTAAAGGCTCCTCTGTGTTCTCCTTTGACAGAGATGGAGAGGATGGAGCAGGGGGTCCCAGAAACTCAGCTGGAAGGGGGGGGGGGGCTGCCTCCACACAGCAGAGCTCATCCACAACACACACACACACATACGCACGCACGCACGCACGCACACACACACACACACACACACAGCCTTTCCATTTTATGCTTATTTATACTTTTACTCCACTACAATTCAGAGGGAAACACTATACGTTTTATTCCACTACTTTTGTATGACAGGTACTTTTCAGATTAACATTTCATACCCTCCCTGTCTCTGTGGTGGTGGGGGGCTAGGAGAGGGTGTTTGTGTGGCCTATTTCACCAAAACATCCAGAAGCACTGCTGCAGCGATGAATTGCAAAAAGCAGTAAAGTGCAAAGTAACGTATATATATATATACATAATGGCATTAGTGAGACATTATATACAGATAATTAGCTGGAGGTATGATATGAATACTGTGAATACATACACTGCATACAAAATAGTAGTAATACGTGTTGGGATGTGTCCACAGACATCATTCTGTTTCTTTTTAATCCTGGATGGAGGAACAACCGACAAACCTGATCAGAGGACCTAAGAGAGCTGCTGGTGATACAGAGCTATCTAATGTAGTTGTCTGTCCCTGCAGAGCTCACAAGAACCTGGAACTGGATTCTGAATTTGATGTGGAGCCAGTGAAGAGAAATCAAGATCAGTGCCAGTGTGAGACGTTTTGGAGGAGCTGGTAGGGAGCAGGGATGTTCTCCTGAGGCAGGTGAGGGAGGGATGATGTGACAGTGACTCAGCCCTGCCAACACATTCAGGCTGTTGTGCAGATATAAATCCAATTATTCAGCCTCAGTTTAGTTGATTCATCAACTGACAGATAAGTGCCCACAATTTTAATAATCAATTAATTGTTTTAGTGGTCCCACTTTAAATTGTTTAAAGTTAAAGTTAGTTTTTAGTTGTTTAAATTGGAATCTTTATTTTAAGGAAATTTTCAACATCTTAAAGGTTGTATTGGGCAGATCGCTCAGCTGTCAGCTCTGTTACACTCAACAAAGTGTCCCCATGCATGTACACAGAACTACACACACTTCGATATATGCGTGCACGTGCAAGTATCCATGCATCTATCACGCGCACGCACACACACACACACACACACACACACACAGTCGTGTTTCCATCACTTTTGGGGACATTAAGCCTAACCCTAACCACTACTTGCCTAACCCTAAGTCTTCACCCTAAAAACTTACGCTATGGGGACCTGTGTTTTGTCCTCATAAGGAAGGTGAGCCCCCACAATGTGACTGTGTAAACAGATTTTTGTCTCCACAACGTGAGTAATACATGTCCACAAATGCACGCTCACATAATGGGCAAACAGCAGCTGGGATGGTAATGCCGGCAAACAGGATTATCCTCAGAAAGGATTTCTCTGCTAAGCATTTCCTCTTAATTAGATTTCTCAATCTCAGGGATGAATTGCCTTTTAGCAGCGAGAGCTGCCACTGAGGGAGCTGTTAGCTCTTTATAACTGAATTAAATGCATAATTAGTGATACAATTACATTAGCAGAGGGTCTTTTGTATTTGTGTGAGTGAAGGGGATGGAGAGTGAGGGTCCAGGGGGGGGGGGGGGAGATGCTGACATGTAATATATGGGAGAGGATTTGAGCCAACAGGTGAGCTGTGTGGATTCTAGAGAGCAGGTGAGAATATGAAGAGCAAAGACAGACTGACAGCAGCTGCGGTCCATGAACATGCTGACACACAACCCTCACTGTGTGTGAAATGTCTCTGTATTTACTGTGAGTGCACTCTGAGTGTCTGAATTTTGAGTTTAAAGTAGTTCTCTGTATTCAACCTCAGTTACTCAGTCTTTTATAATCATGTGACTCTAAAGTCAGTGACACAAAATGATGAAGATTCGTGGGTATATGAAATCTAAATCATAGTAAACAACAGTTGCTGTCTGCTATAAAATTACATTTATACACTGGTTGAGTCTGTTTTAGTTACATAGCCCAACATTACTATAGGGCTGCAAGTAATGGTTAATTTTTATTACAAGTTAATTTGCCAATTATTGTCTTTATTATTATCTTTTTATTTTCTTAAAACATATTCAACTAAAGTGTGATGCGGTTCTTTAAGGTTCAGTTTGGTCACTCGGGTTCAGGAAAGATGGTGATATTGAAAAAGTGACTTGAGGCGTGAGACAGGATGAGTTTAATTCTGGTAATACTTTATATTTTTCTTCATGCTCAGGTTCAAACCAACAGGGAATGTATCTACTAACAAGTATTGTGTGTGTGTGTGTGTGTGTGCGTGCGTGCGTGCGTGCGTGCGTGCGTGTGTGTGTGTGTGTGTATCAAAGCCCCAAATATTCACTAGAGCACCAAATGTGGGTTAATCCGCTGCTGAAAATAGTCCCCAACAAATTCACTATTTCCTCCTGTTTGTTTGATAAAAATTACAGTGATCAGCTGTTTTTAACTTTTAAAATGAAGCTGTATATTTGTGAGGTGTTTCTTAAGATTTACATCTTCAGTAGGAACCATGTGGGCTTGGAGTTGGGAGTCACAGACAGGAAGTCAGAAAGTCATGAGAAATAGACTTACAAACAAGATTTGTTGATAATAACTGATATGAAACCTTCATCTTTCCCTCATCTGAATTAAAAGCTACCTAAAACAAACCTCTTTTTTGGGTCTCTGGTGTCAATGTCCTGAACTTCCCTTCCACTTGTGTTCCAATGCTGGTACAACATTCCCATTGAACATACTGTAATCCAGGTTAGGTTTCCTGCAAAACAAATGAGCAGTATATAAATGTAACATCCAGCAGACAGGGATGTCTCTGTGAACATTTGAATGTCAGCTACTGTAGTGCACACATTAACCCCTGATGCACCTATTTACTACACGTCCACAATCTTGATTCCGGGTCAATTCATCATTAGTCCTCTAAAACACACACACACACACACACACGCCCTGAACATACACTGAGCACACGCCCTGCTCACACCTCTCCCCTCCATCCTCACCGTATATCCCTGAACCATTCATCACCAGGCGGCCACTGACAGTGACGGATGGGTCAGCCCGCCACTGGCACTCTCCCAGCCAGAGACTCATACGGCCACAGCAGCAGACTGACAGCTGGAGCAACATGTCAAGTGGTGGAGAGACTACGGCCATTAATAACCTCCGTCACATGATCACCTCAGCGTAGGGCCTGCGCGAGTTCAGTAATGGGGGGTGGGGGGCATCTACGCCTTGCGTCCGAGTCAGGGAGGGAGATGTCATGGGGAGCGCAGAGGGGGGCGACAGTCATGGTAGCCTAATCTTTAATCAAGTGTGCGGGGATGATGGGTAATGAATATATCGCTCACAAATTGGAAGGTGTGCTGCAGGCGGGGGAGTAGGGTGGGGAGTAAGGTCAGTGAACAGGCTGCGATGGGAGATCTGATGACCCATCTGTGGCTCAGGGTGACCCTGGGGAGTGGTCCTTTTAAAGAGGAGCCCGCCGCTCTCGCCACATCTGAGCACATGTAATGTGTCATTCATTCAGTGAGAGAGATCGTAATCATCTGAGGAGGTCTGCTCGATGAGCCACGACACGCCTGAAGTCAGCCACTCAACCAAAAACCTG
Organism: Hollardia meadi; assembly: GCA_037974645.1. Classification (NCBI taxonomy): domain Eukaryota; kingdom Metazoa; phylum Chordata; class Actinopteri; order Tetraodontiformes; family Triacanthodidae; genus Hollardia; species Hollardia meadi. The sequence continues at coordinate 8,100,131 of JBBPCS010000729.1, forward strand.
TGAATGTTAAGTGTTTTTATTGTTCTGTTGGGTCTCTGCTGCTTCTGTCCTCGTACTGCCTCTGTCATGTGTTTTTATAAACCTAAAAACATTATCTTTTTATTCAGAAACTAGGCCTGTTTAATATGAAAATTTTAAACAATAAATCTGGTGTTTTTCTGAATGTATAATTTTCTGCACAAATCACATGTACAGAGCTGAACCAACAACGTCTTTTTATTACTTTCTGACTTCTGACCTCAGTGAACTGGTCCGGACCCAGTGAATCCATTTACACCGTGTGTCTTATAGGTGGATCACACAGCTGATAACAAAAAAGGGTAAGTGCATCAAAGAAGAAAACATTGTTTATCTGATCCCTGATCAGTTCAACCACTGAATGATCTGTAAATATGATCAAAACTTTTGTTTCACTTGTCCATCCATATGTTCGTGTTTATGGATAGTTGTTAGCTCGTATCTAACTTAACCGATAACAGGAAAACTGCCACAAAAAAAAATCAGCACACAGCTGCTAACATTAGCTTAAACTGCCTAAGAACCATGTAGAACCAGCTCCCATACATGGATGTGCTGTCATGAATGGGGCTTTTTTAAAATAAATGCTAGTCCACAAAGTATAAAATGGTCTTTGTCAAAAGTGTGGAATAAATTTATACATCAGAAATCCTTTCATAGTAACTTCTTCCTGCTCAGAATAAATTCTTATTCCAGTTACATCATTAACAAACACTAGATCACCAAATGCAACAAGCTTTCACAACACATTAGCTCGCTAATGTTTAGCATTAGCGTTAAAGGTCCAGTTTGTAGGATTTAGTGGTATCTGTTGGTAGAAATAGAATATAATATTCCTAGTTATGTTTTCATTAGTGTATAATCACCTGGAACTAAGAATTGTTGTTTTTGTCACGTTAGAATGAGCCTTTTATATATACAGAGGGAGTGGGTCCTCGTCTATGGAGTCTGCCATGTTGCACTGCCGTGTTTCTACAGTAGCCCAGAATGGACAAACAAAAAATTGGTTCTAATGAGGGTTTCATGTTTTTAGAGGCAACCATTGAGGGGAGGGTGAAACGAGGGTTGTTCACTTGGTTGCAATCTGCAACTTTACCGCTAGATGCCACTAAATCCTACACACTGGATCTCTAACCGGGATCCGACCAAACTGAATATAAAGTTCTACCTTCCCAGTAACACCTGAACATTTCACTCTTTTTACTTCACTTGCAGCTGATTTATTTGCACAGGTCTCACATTCTGAGACTAAAGGAGTTAAAGTAACAGTAAAAGTAGCAGCCTCCCCAGAAATAAGGTCTGTAGTTAGTAGATCACAAATGAAAAAGCTGGTCACATGAGATCGATATCTGAGAGCCAGCCCATAAAAGTAATCAGTAAAATCTTAAAATTGACTCTAAAATTGACTAGTGAGCAGTGAGGAGAGGCCAGGCTGATAACATCTTCTCTCTTTCATGCAAAAGAAGCGTTATTGTTTAATTGACTTTCACCTCTCCTTGTCCACTGAGCTGATGTATGCAAAGCAGGAGGTAACTGTGCAACTGTCCACAGAGCCGAACACGTGCGTGAGCCGTTTATTTCCATGCGGTCTTTAAGAGCCGAGATGATCTTTTAATCCAATTCTACACGGCAATCAAAGATCCATGAATCAGGCCCATTATGAGCAGACCTATGGCCGAGCTGGGAGTTTTGCATGTCATTATTGGGGGCTGTGCCATAACAAAGCTGCCTTTAATGAGATTTCACAAAGCTCCAAATCAGGCCATCCCACCATGCATCCTGGCTAATTCACTTAAAAATAATTAATTCCCAAAGACAATCGCTAACAGAGGAGAAAGGAAAAGGTTTGTCCTACCGACAGCCACGCTTCATTTTCAACCTTCAAGAGGAGGCCCTTATCCCAATGAAGAAATATCATTATCCATAGGAGGGATATGAAACGGGGGGGGGGGGGCATCAGCAGCCAAACGTACAGATAGTGATTAACTCAAATGTCC